>PVJA010003182.1:66582-98060 GCA_004027025.1 Myocastor coypus
AAAAAAAAAAAAAAAAAAAAAAAAAAAAAAAAAAAAAAAAAAAAAAAAAAAAAAAAAAAAAAAAAAAAAAAAAAAAAAAAAAAAAAAAAAAAAAAAAAAAAAAAAAAAAAAAAAAAAAAAAAAAAAAAAAAAAAAAAAAAAAAAAAAAAAAAAAAAAAAAAAAAAAAAAAAAAAAAAAAAAAAAAAAAAGAAAGAAAAAGAAAACATAGGTCATTATATAGGCAGATCTCTTGTTAGAAGGTGTTCATAAGAGAATATAATGCATAAGAACACGGAAATCATGAAAGTAAAAAGACAAAGAATACATTGTATGTCAATAAATACAAAAGAAGAAGCCTTGAGCAGCCAAATTAACAACAGAAAAAAAGGCAATGTTCCTAAAATAAGAGAAGCTGTAGAATTAGTACAAATGCAGATCAACAACAGATGAAGAATCCTGGCAAGATTTAGAAACTTGAAATTGTATTTCAGACAATGAATGGAACAAAATTGAATAGGAGCAACTTCACACATCTGAATGTTTCTAGGGGCCTGGAATATAGCTCAGCGACATCAGTGTCTGCCTGGCAAGAGCAAGGTCTTCAGTTTGATTCCCAGTCCTTCCCACCAAAAAAGAAAGTTTCTAGTCCTTGCTTTTACCTCTGTAGACTCACAATCTCCTTGAACAGAAAATTTTGGAAATCACTGAGTTATAGGATGTTATAGCACAGGTTCTCTTATGTCCTGAATCCTCACTGACTTCGAAAGGCTAGGGTCAAAATATTGACTATATCTAAAATCAACAAGAATAAAAACATACAAGCAATAATTATTGATAAAACTTGTAATCAAAAAATTAAATTAAATCTAAGAAACAACATAAAATTTCATGTGGATGAAAGATTTGTGAAAATGAAGGTAATTTGAAGAGAAAAATAATATTTTATAATATTATCATAAGAAAAGCTAAATTACAAGCACTAATAGATTAAAGAATTATGAGGCAGAAATTTACCACATTAAAATTATTCTTTTTGTTTTTATTTTATTTAATAAGAAATAACAATGTGACAGTTTCAAAACATTTTAGTAGCACATTTCCAGTATTTGATACAATGCATATTATTGTCCTCCCAGCAGTTATACAGAAAACAGGGTGTACATGTGATAATTTTTCTGATTATTATTAGCACAAAAATTTTTTTCTCATTGAACTAAGAGAAAGTAGGTGTATACATAATCCAATGTTCCATAATTGCAGTGGATTATTGGTAAAACTGGCAATGCTGGAAGCTGTTGATTTAAGCCTTTTACAGCTCAGCATACTAATCTAGCTTTATGTTTTATGTTTGTGGTTAAGCTTTTCTGCTGGGTGCTTAAGGGCAAGGAAAAGTAAGACCTGTATAACAAAACATGTAACTTTTATATCTCCCAAAGTCAGTCAAATTCCCTTAGGGTTTACTTTGAAACCACGTATAGTGCTTTGTAGAACTGCTGTTAGGATCCGCCATCTGGATGAGTCACAGCCATTGCTTGACCAATTTTCTCTCTGTGAAAGCCTGAGAGAATGTTTTCTCTATAGGCGACTCGCCTTAGGTACATTGTATATGTTCAATCCCTTTCCTCTGTAGACTCATAACCTCCTTGAACAGAAAATTTTGGAAATCACTGAGTTATAGGATGCTATAGCATAAGTTCTCTTATGTCCTGAATCCTCACTGACCTTGAAGGGCTAGGGTCAAAATATTGGCTATTCTTGTAGCCTTTCTTTTTCTACAATTTTTGGTCTCTAAATTTGTATTTCTAACCCTCCAGAAGAAAAGCTTAGTGATACTATTACTCTATAACATAGGTACTTAAGGTTAACATCATTGTCTCTCTGAGTATCGAACATCTTAGACTTGGAATTGGTATTATCTATCAATCACTGATATTCTATTAAATCTCTACAAAATGTGATAAAATCAATTACATATTTTTACACAGGAATTTAGAAACTTAAGCATATAGAAAGTTGTAGCCTGTCAATCATTTGGTATTTATCCTAGTCTCTTACTCTCATTTAATACCCTTCCAGCAGTTCTCAACCTGTGGGTTGAGACCCCAGCAGGGGTCAAATGTCCAAAACACAGGGGTCGCCTACAGACATTCTGAATCATAACTGTTGCAAAATTACAGTTTTGAAGCCACCAAAATTATTTTTTAGTTTGGGATCACCGCAAAATGAGGAACTGTATTGCAGGGTCACGGCATTAGAAAGATTGAGAGTCACTGTTAAGTGTAAACCAACCATTTACTTGAGAGAGAGTATAGCAGTAACTAAAATTACATTAGAAGCAGCACACATCTAAAAGACCAGAATGACAGGCATTCCAAGCATAGTTTTAGTGTTACACATTGCTATCCTCAATGTGATAAATCTTTTGGAAGTTCTTAGGACTGCTTAATTCATCCTGTGCATGGTTTTGCTTCTGACATGTTTCCTATGTTTTCTGCTTGCAGTCACTTTGTTGTTTAAGGTTTAAGTCCTTGATTTCCATTCAGCTGTTATGCCTCTCCATCTTTATTTCTGCTTTTGGGTTCTTACACTAGGAAGACTATACAATATTTACACATGTAGGTCAGGTTTATTTTACTTATAAGTACATGTTTAAGATATATCCACTTATATATGAAGCCTTCTAGCTTATCATTCTTTATAGCTGAGTTAATATTCCATTGTATAAAAATACCACACGTTTTTTAACCATTCTTCAGATGATGGGCATTTTGGTTGTGTTCCAGATTTGGCTATTACAAATTGTGCTGCTATAAACATAGGTGCACAGATATCACTATGATATGATGTTTTCAGTTCTTCTGGGAAAATTCTGAGTAGCGGGATAGCTAGACTGAATGGAATTTCCTGTTCTAGTGTTTAGCTCACATCTATCACCATGTACTAAACTGAAGTCAAAATGGATTAAAGATATGAATTTTAAAAGAGAAACACTAAATCTCCTGGAAGAAAAAGGGGGAGAAAATTTTGAAGACATAAGGATAGGCAAAGAGTTCTTGGACATAAATCAAAATGCACGTTTAACACTTGAAAGAATCAATAACTGGGACCTCCTCTGGCTAAGAAGTTTTTGCTCCTCAAAAGAAATTACCAACAGAATGAAAAGACAACCCACAAATTTTGAAAAGATTTTAGCTGACAAGTATTGAGACAAAGGTCTTCTATCTAGAATTTATAAAGAACTGAAAACCATTAGGGTCCCAAAATTCAACGTTTCAATCCAGAAATAGGCATCTGAGATGAACACACACTTCTCAGAGAAAGAAATTCAACAAGCCTGTAAATACATGAAGAAATCCTTCACATCACTAGCTATTCATGAAATGCAAATTAAAACAACCCTTAGATACCATCTCACTTCAGAAAGAATGGCTGTCATAAAGAAATCAAACAACAACAAATGTTGGAGAGGCTGTGGGGAAAAAGGAACCCTTCTCCACTGCTGGTGGGAATGCAGACTGGCACCATCATTATGGAGAGCAGTGTGGAGACTTCTTAAAGAACTAGCACTTCAAAATTTAAAAAGTCTCTATGCCTGGCAAGCACAATCATAAGGTCCTGAAATTGATTCCAAGTACAAAGAAAATGAAAGAGAGAGAGAGAGAGAGAGAGAGAGAGAGAGAGAGAGGCAGAGACAGAGACAGAGAGAGACAGACAAAGAAAGAAAGAAAGAAAGAAAGAAAGAAAGAAAGAAAGAAAGAAAAACAAATTCTGGGCCCGGTGGGATGGCTCAGTGGTCTAAAGCCCCTGCTTGGAAAAGCTTGAGCGGCTTAGGGACTGCGGTTCGATCCCCGGCACCACATGCTGCGCCAGCCCTGCCCTTGGGGCGGGCTGAGCCGGCCATAAAATGAGTGAATAAACAAATAAAGGTTCTGAAACAGGAAAAAAAAAAATACATAAAAATTCTAAAAAAAAAAAAAAAAAAAGAAAGAAAAGAAAAGCAAATTCTATGTAATAGACATTTTAGACAATCCAGAACAGAATTTGTTGACCAAAGTGGCCACAACCACAATAATAATGTTAACTGGCAGTATCTTTGACAGTTAGTACAAGTTACAAGACTGAATAAAAACAATATAAACAAGAAATAAACTTCAATAGAAAGCAAATAACAGTCGACTATATAAAAATATACTCAGTCTAATTAGCAATCAAGAGTATATAACCTAAGCCACAAAGAGGCACTACTTTACACTTAACCTGTTGAAAAGTGTAACCTATTTTGGTAAGTGTATACAGAAATAGAAGTTCTCCTATACTGCTGCTGGGTATACAGTTGAAAATAATGGTATATTTTAAATAAATTTGAATATGTATATAAAGTTTGTTCCATGGTCCCTCTTTTAGGTATATAATGCTAAATAAATTGAAAGTAAAATCTTCTGTACACATATTAAAGGGGCAATATTTAAGAAAGATCTGTAACTAGAAGACGAAGAGATCATAAGTAATCTATCATTATAAGAAGGATTTATGCAGAGGTTAAACAAACAGAAAAATAGGTCCGATTTCACTAGAAAAAATATATTACCATGTTAACAATTATAGAAGGGTATTTGACAGAGTTCTTTCTTGTAAAGAAAAAAATTCTCACTGATTAAACAATGGGATTATTAAGCTGGGTGTGGTGGCTCACGCCTGTAATCCCAGCACTCGGAAGGCTAAGGCAGGAGGATTGGTGCGAGTTCGAGACCAACCTGGGCTACAAAAGTGAGCTCAAGGCCAGCCTCAACTGCATAGTGAGACCCTGTCTCAAAAGGACAAAAAAAAAATAAACAATGGGATTATTAAAATATATCCAATCATTTACCATCTATAAGAGCAAGGGACTGAAAATTGGAGGCTTCTTATAAACAAGGACCAAGTCCATCACCAGTTTGGTCACCTGAACCAAGCCCACTGCCCCTTGACCTCACAGCTCCCCCCCCAACTATCCTGAGAGAAGTTTTCCAGAGGCTATTATAGTCCACTTTGTGGCATCCTTTAACACAAGTGGAACTTTGAAAGGCCACTCTTTTGTGCTGCCCTTTTCTAACCTGAAGATTTGCAAGGGGAGATCAGTGAGTGATGACTGCACAAGGGAAGCTGGGAGAGAAAAGTCGAGCACTGACTCAGAAGAAAAATGATTCATATGACAGCCAATAATGCGAATGTAGGAGATACTTTCAAAACTTCCTGTGTGTGAAGGGTAAGAGCAAGGATCAGCACTGCTGGGACATTCTTACAAATCACAGCAGAGGTACAAAGTGCATTGTTGTACTAGCATTCTTCATTAGCAAGCACTTACAGTTGACAAAAGTAAGTTATTTTCACTAAAGAATGTCCTTGGCAAATCAAGGAAATATATTAACTTTTAAAAATACTGATTCTTGAGTGTACAACTTTTTAATATTCCATGTGGGAAAATTGCAATTAAGCATGAAGTATTTCTGCTATAAACTGGGGAGAGGACACTTGTGTGATTGGCATAGGCCCTGAATTAGCTCATTTTATTTGTGAAGCATCGTTTTTACTTGCAAGAGCAACTGACAGATGCACTGCATTTATTCAGAAGGGCATTTTTCAAATACATTCTTTAAAACGAACGAAGTGATTTTGTCATCTCAAGGAAAACAATGAGTAATATTTGTGTCAGCGATAAAACTTACATTTCTAAGCAAAATTTAGAATTTTAGAAAGTTTGTGTTAGCTACTGTGAATGTCATGACTTCCTAATATGTAAAATGTCTGATGAGACTGAGAGTGTGATGCCAGTAGCTGTACTAGAAATATTTCATAGTTGGCTTGGGACTGGCCAGAGAGAAACTCCACAACAGAGTGTCCAAGTCAGCTGAGGACCAGCCAGAGAGATGCTCCACAGTACATTCCAAATGGTGGACTCGAAATGTTAGATGATTTTGCGCAGGTAAAGAACTAGTTCAACACAGAAGATAGACCAATAAATTTTAGTAAATTCATGAAATTTCCTGATAGGGTTCTAGACTTCACAGGGCAATGGGTCTTTTAAACACTATCCTTTGTTGAGATTTGGCTCAATATCAATGAAGAATATCTCAAATGATCCAAAAATGGTACGTAAAGTCTGGAAATACAGTAGAGTGCTTGATCAGCATGCATAAGGCCTTGGGTTCGATGCTGCTCAAAGGAAACTGGAAATACCCATCCTTTTGCTAATAACATGTGTGTCTCTTAGATGGGATTTCTTTCTCAAATAAAACTGACACACCGATATATGGTGACTGAAAAAGCAAATATTATGACGTAGCTATTTTCTATTAAAATAGTCATTACTCATATATATATGTGAAACTGTCAATTACATTTATATTTTCTTTGCATAAAAGGATTTTTCTTTTAATTTTGTAAATAAAATATGCCACCTATGTTCAGTTGAATGAGTTTATTATTTTTTACTTCATCAATAACAAATTTTTGAGCTTCTGTTTTAACTTTTACACAATAAATATTGATAGATATAACCTACGTGAACAAATGTTCCTTGCAGTTGTCTGTCAAGAATGTAAATGAAGCCGGGCGTGGTGGCGCACGCCTGTAATCCCAGCACTCGGGAGGCTGAGGCAGGAGGATTGGTGCGAGTTCAAGACCAGCCTGGGCTACAAAAGTGAGCTCAGGACCAGTCTCAACTGCATAGCGAGACCCTGTCTCAAAAAGACAAACAAACAAACAAACAAAAAAAAAAAAAAAGAAAAAAAAAGAATGTAAATGAGTCCTAGGCTAAGAAAACTGTGACAGCTCACAAACATGGAATTTATTTCACTAAGGGTGAAAGTATATGCAGATGTTTAGTATGGTTCTACTGTTGTAAAAATGAAAAAGAAAGTCACAGGAATGAGTAAATTGTAGTACTTTCATACAGTACAATATTACAGTTAAAATGATTGAGTTAGTGGCAAGACAGCATTAAAGCTGAACACAACATTGTGCAATGTAACAACCATTATTGAATCCTATTGTCTTTAGTGAAATTCTGTATCATTTATATTTTTTACTACTTGTATTATCATTAAAAACTAAAATACAGTGTTAAGATCATTCATGACATGTGCTAAAAATGATAAGGCAGATAGACATAGACACCACTGTTGTGGCCTCTTGAATGGGAGGGAATCAGGGAACCAGATGCCCACCGCAGCACAGGAGAGAGGGAACTTACAGCTAGGGAGCCGGGTGGTGGTCACTGGCTGAAACATGACTCAGAGGAAGCATCAAGGGTACAAAGGTTTTTGGTGAGTGACTTGGCAGAATTCTGAAGTCAGGCCAAGGTGACAGACTGGAAGGCAATGAATCAGCTGCCAAAAGGGAAGAGTTTCCCTCATTGGACCCCACCTTCTTGCTTACACTGGATTCTATGAAGACAGAGCCTGGGGTCAAAGATTGTGTCACTGGGCCAAGAACTCAGAGGAGCCTGACTAAAGTTTTCTCTTTAGTAAAGTAATCTCAAAGGAGATTCTTGTCAGATGACTCAAACAAAAAAATAAAATTAAAATGCAAAGTTAATTTATACATGAGTTTATTTTAAAAATCATTCAATTGTATATATCACATGAATAAGTACATATGATGAATTTGTATAAATTAAGTTGTAAAATTTTTTTGTTTTGCTTATTTTGAGTACAGGGTCTTGCTACACAGTTCAGATGCATGATGTTCCTCCTGTCTCATCCTCCCCAGCACTGGAATTACAGGCATGCACCACTACGCCCAGTGTGGGTGGCTAGCACAGCACACCTGGGGTTCTGGGGCCAGCACTGCATGCAGTACCTGGGATTGAGCTCTGGTTCTTGTGTTTGCCAGGCAGGCACTTAGGCCACTGAGCTATCTCCCCTGCCCCAGTATATATTAAATTATAAAACACAAAAATTGTGCTATTGACTATATTGGGGGAGAGAGAGAAAGCAAATGGATTACAAGATTTCAAATTTAAAATAATTTATATACATTAAGTGAACTAAAATAATTTTATGCTGGTAGGATTTTTTCTGTATATCTGGGCTTCATTGCAACACTTTTCTTTTTTATTTCAAAAAGAAAAAAACATTAAGAATAATACAGAATTTTGAAACAGGATGATAGGAAATTAACAATGGTTGATATATTGTATATTGTTATCTTCAAAGTAGTTGCTCACATTACCAGGTACAGGCATGCAAGATTGATCAAACAATATAAACACTAACTGCTTCTTTTCTACGGCTGTTAAATATTTCAAGAAACAGTACACTTTGATCTTTTTCCCTCTAGCTTGGGTGATGCTATCTTGGAAGTTGTCAATTTGGATCCATGTAAAGGCAATAATAAAAAAAAAAAAAAAGAGGAAATAGTCCTTAGTGAAATAGAATGGTTTGGGGGCAAAGCATTGAAATTAGTGCTGCATTCAGAATCTTCTGTTAGAGCAAACAAGACAAAGATTTTACCTATTTTTAGAGATAGTTCTGCTTATAGATGAGTGTGAAAAAGGGGTATATAGGAGAGATTTTAATGTTTTAAATCAGATTTCTACCCAGATTTTAGCTGGCAGTATTCTCTTATTTCTAGGTTATAGTAATGTTACTGTTTTTATTACAATTCTATATAAAATTTCATGAATATTTGCAACATCAAATTGAAAATTTACATATAAAGTTTGTATGTAGTTATAGTGACATAAAGGCAATGTTATACATACATAATAAATGCTTTTAATTGATAAAGTAGTTCCATTTTGAGAATTAAATGAAATCTCATAATCACCTGTTAGGTATTATTTATAGCCTAACTTTCCAAAGGTAGGTAAATCCAGAGAGTGTAAACTGTCTACAAATATAGAGCCAGGAATTTGAAAAAACAAAATGTAGTCAGGTTTTTCTCTCTAGAAATAAATCATATATTTAACTGTAATGTGTTTTATGTTCCTTCTATTCGCATTGCATTGGTGCAAGCAATTCAAGTCACACACACACACACACATGAGCGCATGCACACACAAAGTTGAATCTTTTCGTAGTGTGGATGTCATAATCACTATGAATGCTGAGTCGGCAATTTCTATATCGTTCTTAAAAGGAAAAATATAGAGTTAACTTCTCATGAGCATCTTTTCACAGTAGTTTTATCAACTGCTCAACATATGTTCTATGAGTTTTCTGTGGGTTGCTTTTTAAAGAAGTTCTTGTAATACATATGTTGTTACATTAATATTGAATTAATGGCCAACAGGACTCATGGCTGAATACAGCCTACCTAATACTATGATGGTAAGTATTCTGTTACCTCCTTGATCTTCTGTCTAGTTGCTCTATTATTGAATGCAAGATATTGAACTCTATAGTTTGCTTTTGGTCACTGTTTGCCTAGAAAATTTTTCTCCATTTTTTCACAGAAAATTTTTTCTTTTTCCTTTTTTTCATGTTTTTATTTTGTATTTTTAGGGAAGGGTGTATGGGGCATTCAGGGTCTCACTACTAGATCAGACTCATAGTGATTCGCCTGTTTACAGCCTACCAACAGCTGGGATTACAGGCATGTGCCACCAAGCCCCAAGTGTGTCCTGTGGGGCAAGGCTGGCACAGCAGGCCTGGGGATCAAACCCCTAATCCCTGCACCTGCTTGCAGAGAAAAGTTATATACCTTTGAGTCTATGGTAATTTTGTAGAGAGTGCATGATTTTGGATTATGTTTCTTTTTAAAGTTCATCCTGCCAGTCTCTGTCTTTTGATAGAAGTGTTTAACCCATTTATGTTTAAAGTAATTATTGCTGAGGAAAGGTGTACTGTTGAACTTTTCTATTTGTTTCATTTTTGTGTCTTTTCATTCTTCATTACTTCCAATCCTACAGACTTCTGTGATAAATAATTCCAACATGTTTGTTTGGTACATTTGTTGGTTTCTTCATAATATATTTTTGTCAATTTCTGTATGATTATCCTGGGGATTATAATTACATCTTAATGTATAATATCTAGATCCAGAACCCATATATACCAAGTAGTTTTCAGTGGTATAGGATAAAATGTATAATTTTATTCTTTCCCCTGCTCTCTGGTCTGCTTTTGTCACAAATTACATGTTGCACGTTGTTTGTGGTTGTGTAGGTTGATATAGCTAATATTTGTTTTGACAATAATGTATTAATATTACCTTTTTATATTTTTAAGTATTTATCATTACAGATGTTCTTTATTTATTCATGTAAATTAAAGTTATTGTCTCTTAGCTTTTATTTGAGCTTGAAAAATTAAAGTATGGCCAGTAAGGAATGTTTGAATAGAATACACTTTCCTCTTGTGCTTTTCTGGTGATATGTTCATTTTGCCTTCTTTTTTGAAATGTACTTTTGCTGGACAGAAATCTTGCTGACTTTGAGCTCTGTGGCAGCAGCATCCTGTGCTCCCTGTGGTTTCTGCTCTTATTACACAAGAACCTTTGTTCTTGATGAGCTTCTTCCCACTTCTTTCAAGATTTTTTTTGTTTCATTTTTGACAGTTTGTAATGTGTCTTGGTGTGCATGTCTTGTACTATATGCCATGAAGAATTATTTGACTCTTTTGAATGTGTAGATTGATGTTTTTCACTGAGTGAGGGAATTTTTCAGACATTAATTTTTTAAATATTGTTTCTACATTTTTTATTTTTACGGTCTCTAAGGTCCTGTTTATTTTCTTTCAATTTTATTCTTGTCTTTTTTTATAAGGGATATTTACCATCAATTGACCTTTTTTGAATTTTATTGATGTTTATGTTTTCTAGTCTCTCTAACGTATCTTCCATCTCAATCATTGCGCTTTTTAGTTCTAGAATGTTTGTTTGATATCTCTTTATAATTTCTGTTTACTTATAAGCCATTGTTTTCATGCTTTTCTCTAATGAATTAGATATGGTAGCTTTTAGCTGGTTAAATGCAATTTTAATAGCTTATTTAAAATTTTTGTGTACTAAGTAGAATGTGTAAGTTTCCTTAGAGATAGCTATTACTATTCTTTCATTCTGTGTGAACCATATTTTCTTGTTTACCAGAGATCATATTTTGGTTTAAATCTGTCTTACTTACTTTTCTCTCATTGCTGAGATAATATCCCTGTTGTTCAAAGTTAAGGCAAGGCTTACTAAGCTCACAGTTTGTGCAGGTTCCAGTCTAAACTTACTGGCTCCAAGATAGGGTGGCACATAGCAGAGAACAATAGTTTATGGCAGCAGAAAACAGCAAAAGCAGCAAGAGCAAAAAGGGAGGAGAAGCAGAGAGCAAATCCTTTTCCCTCCTTTATGTTATATGCGAGTTACACACCCGGGGGAGGGTGTAGCATTCACATAGTCCCAACATATGAAAATTTTAAACTCTAGAAGCCTGTCCCATGACTGCATGAGGCTTTCAGGGGACAACTAGACACAAGCTGCAACAAAAATTGAGTATTTTTAATATTTTAATTGCAAATTTAGAATTATTATATTTCACCCACCCCCACGGTTTATTGATTTTGTGTCTTAAAGTTATGTAGGGATTTTAATTGTTGCTGTTTAATAATTTTTTAAAAATATTTTTTTTAATATTCTGCACTAATCATTGTGCATAACCACTCAGTTTTATGTTCTACTAGGATCCTGTTCAGCAAGTGCCTGAACAGAGATTTTATTAGCTGCCTGGAAAAAAAATCACCTATCTAATAACAATCTATCATTCTCTGTAAAGGCACCCTGTGTTTAGTAGTTGTCTCAAACCCTCTATAATGACCAGAGCACTACTTACAACACTGCAATATGCTTCACCTTCTGCAGAGACTCAGACCCAGCACCATATGAGGCCCCAGGACATTTTCAGGTATTTTTTGAGAATACAAACCACTCGGAACATGTAGCTGCCACCTTCCCAGGCATTTCTCAGAGTAGTTCAAGAAATTTACTACTCAAAGGTTCTCAATCTTCAGATTTTCCTCCCATGTTTTCTTGGTTAAATATTCTTTGTTCTCACTGTTCTCAAATGTTTAAAGTAGTAGCCACTAATATATTTATCTGTGTTCTGGGTAAGTGCTGGCATGTATTGACATTAGCTGGGTTAGCCAAGAGCAGGCTGCACAATGTGAGTAAAGCTTGAAGGAAATCAGCAAGCAAATCTACAATGGAAAAGCCTTTTTATATAAATTTTCCCTTAAATTTTATATTCATTTTCTTTCTGGTAATATTTAAATTTCATCATTTTATTTATTTTTGTTGTGATTGTTTTATTTTACAGAAAAGTGGTAAAATAAAATTTCATAACACAATAGCAGGGGAATAACAATAGTTAATGCACTGCATGGTGTTATCCTTAAAGTAGTGGCTCAGGGTAAAAGATACGTGCATAGGAATTTATCCAACTGATATCACTGTAAATGTTCCTCTTTAATGAACTAAGAAACACTAATAGCATAACTGACTTGCATTTTTTTCCTTTTTCCTAATGTCCTTTCCCCTTTCACCCATCCTCGTTCCTTTTTTCTTTGAAATAATTTCTTTCTGTTTCACAATATCAATTGTACATTTTAGAACTTATTTACTCTTTTAATTTCTCATACCAGGAAGACTACAGTGTTTACATATGTGAGTCTTACCTATTTCATTTATGCATATGATCTTAGATTGCATTCATTTACCCATAAAAGTCTTGAGTTTCTACTTTATAGCTGAGTAGCACTCCATTGTATAAAAATACCTTAGCATTTTTATCCATTCCTCAGTTGATGGGTATTTTGATTGCTTCCATAGTTAACTATTACAAATTGTGGTGCTATAAACATGGGTACATATCTGTCACTATGGTATGATGTTTTTAATTCTTTTGGAAAGATGCCCAGAAGAGGAATAGCTGAGGCAAATGAGACCTCCAATCTTAGTTTTTTAGGGACTCTCCACTCTGATCTCCACAGTGGCTGTATCAGCCTATACTTCCACCAACAGGGGAGAAAGATTCATTTTTCCCAGAATTTGTTATCAGTTAATTTCGTTATGATAGCAATTCTTTTTAGCAGTGAGATGGAATCTTAGAGTTGTTTTAATTTGTATCTCTCACACGACCAGTGATACTGAACAATCTTTCATGTATTTATTTGCCATTTGTATCTCTTGATCTGAGAAACATATATTCAGCTCAGATGCCTATTTCTGGATTGGGTCTTTGAATTCGGGGGGATCTGAGTTTTTTCAGTGCTTTATACATTCCAGATAGAAGTCCTTATAAGAAGTCTCTGTAAGTGGCACTGTTGTGCCTCTCCTTACAAGCTTCAGGAGTGTGAGCTGCATTTTCAAGACTATCAGCAAGCCAATTGGTAGAGAATGGAACTAGGGCAAGTTAATGTGAAGTTCAGGGTTATGATATTTAGCTACCTTCCTTGGATAAGTATTGTCTGCCTGCTGCAACCAGAGTTGCAAATTCAGCTATGTTTTTATCATCAGTTTTTGTGGATGTTGTTTTGCTTCACAGATATGTGAACTTTTGGAATTCCTTACATTACTACTTTATATGATGTTAACCCCATGTAAGTTTTTCTTTTTGTATTTTAGAGCTCTACATAGTGTTCAGGGTCTTACCACTAGATCAGACTCATAGTGATCTACTTATTTACAGCCTCCCACCCCATGTAATTTTTAAAAATAAAAAAAAATCGATTTCCAGGCACCTCGCCTTATTTCTTTGCATGTCTTTTTCTGGGAAGAAGGGTACATTTAAAAATATAATGGATATAAAGTTCTGATCAAACATCTTGGGGTTGATGGATCACTTTTAATTGCTATAATAATCTATCTTCCAGGAAGCAGTTATGTGCTCGGTATTGCAGTGTGATATATATATATATATATATATATATATATATATATATATATATATATTCCCTGTTAGTTCATGTAACAATGACAAGTTGTAGTCACTTTTATTATCTTCATTTTATACGTGAAAATAAATTGTTTAAAGTTATTAAAGTCAAGGTCACAGTGGTGGCAAGGGGCAGAGATGCATTTCATCTCTATGTCTCCCTGGTTTTATTGCATTGTTCTTACCCCAGTGCCAAGAAAAGAAATAAGAATCCCAATATATCTGACTGAGATGCTTAGGGCTTTTGTTACCATTACTAGTAAAATTAATGCATCAGATATTAGTATATTAGTTGAAAGCCAAGCTATTGACCTAAACACACCAAATGACAAGTATTTATTGGAGGTTTCTCAGGTGTCAGTGTGTTGCTGTGCGTTTCTTAAAATAAAATGTGATTACTATCTCAAGAATGCAGTTACATACCAAGAAAGTGAAAATGAGTATGTGTGAAACAATTAATCTCTCCCCTGTGAGACATTAAGTATGAATTCAGTCTGAGTTCAGAGAAAGGTGGTCGGTCACAGGCAAGAGTGTAAAGGGAGACTGCGTGAAATCTTTGAAGTAAACCTGAAGAATAAAGAAGATTAAACATGACTTATGCTCCATAGCTTAAGTTGATAATTCACAGCACCTTTGTAATGCAGATTATATAATAAGGTATTGGATTATGAAAGATGAGGCAGTAGACCCCCAATCATATTGAATTCAGTCTTTTAATGTATTTACAATGTAAAGTATTGTGTTGTGAATTTGAATAAAGTGGTGCAAATAAGTATAAGAAGAAATTAAATATGCCTGGAGATGTCAAGGGCTAACTGCACAGAGTCTTCAATTTACCCCTGAAGGATGACGTTGCTGGTAGAGGTGGACTCCCACACTCACCTTGTCAAGTGGGCACATCCGCCCAGCACATTTGATAAGGGCATGCCAGAAAGATCATTTTCATTTCTCATACTAGAAGAGCAGGCTTTTTCCTTCCTAACCTACAGTGCTATTTTTGCAGAAGAGAAAGTGCATTGCAAATGAGGAGCTACATCCTTTATTGCGTACTAATTTGACAAAAGCCAGAAAGAGAATGGAAAGGTGGTGAATGTTGTGAAAAATCTTGGGTTCACATACTAAGAGTAAAAAACAAACAAGCCTGTGTCTCTTATCTCTGTTGGTCTCTCATGGTTCTATCTAGGTTCGCATTTATGTTTTCCTTCATCAGAAATAGGGTACCACAGATGCTATTACAGCCACATTTTCAAAATTTCATCACATTGTTATAGGTTGCAAGATAAAAAGGGATTTTGGTGTCCCGGATGACTTCACTTGACACATGCATAGCCCTCCTTTGATGGTGACACTTAATTATCTTAAGATGGTTGGTTTCTTTCCAAGAGAGCCACAAAGCTGCACCATTAATCTTTTGAATGCCGGTTGGGGTTAAGCTGACTTGACTTTTTCTTTTCTCTGTCCTTGTACTTTGGGTTCAGCTTATTTGGCAAGGTTGGCTTTTCCTTGCTTATGTTTATTTCTAATGCACTATTAGATAACTGTATTTAATTCTTTTTTTACATATGTACTTGGTTCAGGGTCCACAGGGTCTCACTACATAGATCTGACTCATAGTGATTCTCCTGTTTTCAGCCTCTAAGGTGCTCGCCACCATGCCCAGTCTCAATCTCAGTCTCAGCATGCCCCAGGGTGGGGCCAGCACAGCATGCAGGAGATTGAACCCAGGCTGCTGTGCTCTGCCTGAGCAGGTGCTTTAGTCTACTGAGCTATCAGGCCTGCCCTAGGTAACTTTGTGCAGAAAAGGTTACGTCTTAGCAGCAAATCTCTGGGAGTGCAAGTTTGCAGATCAGTTTAGACAGAAACACAAGCAAAGGACTCGGGCTTCAGAAAGACTCGTTCACAGAAGGGTAAGTTTCCAGGAATTGGACCTTGAAGCAGGAAAGCATGGGTTAGTCAGCCCATAAGCAAAGGCAAGAATTCAGACTTTACTCTGTAAAATAGATAGGATGAGGACTGGACTCTGAGTCTCAAGATTACTCCTTCAGTGTAACAGATGACTAGAAGGAAGTGAATAGCAAATGTGTCAGGAACCAGAGTAGGAATAAAGTTATTAAAATTGTCACCAGACATTAATCTGTCTCTACTTATAATATGTAGGTATTTTTAAAAGTAGTTGATGCCATACTAAAAAGAATGTGGTATAAGAAGGGACAAAACATTGATAACTTTTAAATAATTATTACTTAGTCCTTATAAACTCACTATGACTAATCAACTATATATTGAAATAGAATCTAAAAGTAAAGCTCCTACATCACGTTTCAATAGAACCGAAGTAGCACCATGAATATAAATTTTACTAACAAAGTTTTAACTTTTTTGATGATGGTCCCTCAGAAGCTGTGAGGGATGACTTCCAGGACTTGCTATGGACACAAGCCTGCAAATGCACACATCTCATGCAAATGTCATTGCATTTGCATGCAACCTATTTCCTTTCAGATATTTTAAATCATCTCCAGGCTACTTAGAATACATAATTCAATGTATAATCCCTAATACAATTCATTAACACCTAACGTAATGCAATGTTTGCAAATCACTGTTATATTTATTGTGTAGGGAATAAAGACAAGCGACAATGTCTGTTTGTGTTCAGAGGCTACCACCACTGCACTAACTACATCATGTATTTATAATAAAGGGGGTAAACAATGTTACCCAGAGAATGCTAGAGGCCCTGAGGGTCTTTGCCAACAGGGGAGCCAGCTGCAGGGGTGGATGTCATCTGGTTCAGCACACAGCATGTACAAGTTTTGTCTTGTAAGTATTCAGGAATGTTGCTCTTTGAATATTTTCGGCTGGCTGAGTCCATAGAAGTGGAATGTACAGCTATGGAGGACCAACCTCACCTAGTTCAAATTTACAGATAGTATGTTATGAACTCTATCTCAATTTTTTCCCTCCATTAATACTGCCACCTTCTCCTACCTGCAAAATGGCGAGGTTCTCAAGTCAGGCATCAGATTTTTTGAGTTTTCCGAAATTGAGCTGTATCCTGTAACTTGTGTCCTCTCTGTGCTGCCTGCGGCCTCTGATTGCAGCTCTTTTCCCTTCTACCTCAACTTTGATCAGAGAATCTGTACACTCTTCAGAGTAACAAGCAGGGCCCCACCCTGTCCACCACAGCAGCAGTCTCGTACATAAGTGATCACATTCATGTTCATCAGAATCTTAACATAGGTTTCCCTATGGTTGATCAGTAGTACATATTTTCAGTAACATAATTGATGTTCAGAATAAGTGATTAATATTTTATTCATAACCATCTATGACAGTCCAGGGAGAATCAGGAATGAATTACATCTGAAAAATTCAGATTAAAAAACAAACCTGAGAGCCAAGGTGCTGTTTATCGATAGAGCTTGCAAATATAAATTGAATGTTTATGAAATTAATGTTTCCTCAAGAAAATACTAAAAAGTGTATTTTTAAAACATAGAAGAGAGGCCATTATAGTTATTGTTTAGCAGGATTCTTAGCTTACCATATGAAGCTGTGTTATTCAGTTTCTTCTACTGAGGTTTTTAATAAATGGGTGACTATCCAAAACACAGGTGTTTTATTCAGAGAAGCTCTTAGATTGTTCTGTTATCTAATATGTACAAAGGTGTTTTCATACACAAAAGTGACAGTTATTAATGCATCAATTATTAAAAATTAGTTATATATTTTGGAGAAATATTATCATATATATATATATATATATATATGTCAGGATAATAAAAATGTATAAACAGATTACAGAGTAAAAGAAAGATAACTTCAATAGGGTGTAATGTTCTACACCTGTGATCCTAGCTCTCTGGGAGGCTGAGGCAAGAGGATTTTAAATCTGAGTCTACTTTAGGCAATATAGTGATATAGCAAGTTCTTATCTCAAAAATTAAAAAAAAAGAAAAGGAAAAAGAACTGGAGAGGCAGCTCAGTACAAAGGCTGTGGTTCAATTCCCTATACCTATACCAAACCAAAACTAAATCTCAAGTGGTAAAATTATCATAAAGGTCCAGGATATACACCAATAGCACAAGCACCTGATAAGCATGAGGTCCTGAGTTTGATTCCCAGTAGCAAAGAACAAAAAAATTATTTTAGATAATACTGTTGTACAGCAAGAGAAAATGTGCTTAATACATGTCACAATATATTAGTAAAAATGATAAAAGCTTTTTAAAAAAGACTCAATGAATTCTTATAATTGTGAAAAGGTAGACCACTTTCCAAATTTGGAACCAGGCAAGGGATAACTAAAGAAAAATACTAACAGATTTCACCATATGCGATTAATAGCTTCTATTTGCTATTTAAGAAATAAAATAAATAAAATCTAATACTTAGCCATAGCATTATTTTTGTCAAGAGAAATATGAAAAACAAATCTACAATAATAGAATACACATCTGAAAAATTATCTAATAATAGAAAAAGTAGACAAGTAATATTTACAAAATGTTCACAAGGACACATAGTCTACATTTTAATATGAAAAATAATGTAGATTTTAAAAGCATACAAAATAAATTTGTACACAGATGTGAAAAATAGTATTTAACATTTTAATTTTAAAAGTTTTAAGCATACCTTTTACATGATAGTGACTATGTCAGCATTTACATCTATCCCTTCCAAATGCTATTAAGGAGTTGTGCGGCATCAAAACATTTAACTTAGTTTGTCTTTAAAATTGTTTGTCATAATGAAATGATTTAGTTGTTGAATCTCAAAATTTGAAACTACAAACCTGTCTAAATTAAATATTAAAAATAAAGGATTGGGGCCTGGCGGGATGGCTCAGTGGTCTAAAATGCCTGCTTGGAAAAGCTGGGGCGGCTTCAGGGACCGTGGTTCGATCCCTGGCACCACATGCTGCGCTGGCCCTGCCCTCGGGGCGGGCTGAGCCGGCCATAAAAATGATTGAATAAACAAATAAAGATTCTGAAACAAGAAAAAAATAAATAAATAAAATTTAAAAATAAATAAATAAATAAATAAAGGATTAAAGTGTTCAAACTTCAGTAAACTCAATTTCTCTTAGATTTTTATTAACACTTATATTTGGTAAAATATTTTAATAATTTTCATGTTGTTTTGGAGTTTATCTCTTTATGCCTACTATGTGATTTATAAATAGGGGAGAAGTTCTCCCAAATTACCTGCTTTTGCATACCTAAGAACTCTGCTGGTGAGAGACATAGGAGTTCACCAGTCGAATTGTTTTGGTATCTTTTAACACACAGAAAAGATGTGCTGTATTAGCCAAGCCACAAAAAAAAGTATATACATGTCAGGAAAGGAAATTTCAGACAGACAACAGAAATGCAGTATGGAAAATAGCACAAAAATAGTATACTTTCTTCTTTGCTTTGTATTTAATTACTTGTCGACTTTTTAAAAGAAATTTGCATCTCGTCAGCCTTATTATATGTGATCATGTGTAGCTATTTCTCATCTACTGCCCAATAGAATCAATCTCTGTCTCCATCCCCCTCCCCCCGACTCCTCCTCTGTATAATTCTAACTTGGTAGTCAAGTACTTGAACCCACTGCCTTTCTCTTGGAAACAACCCTCCCTAAGCAGCAATCTCTTCGTGACACCATGTGGAGATGCGAAGATGGGTGATTTTCAGCAACGCCTACAGAGATCAAAATCGCTTGGATGGTTCATCTCATGCTCTTTGGCTTTTCTTCCCCCTTACTAAGCCACAATTTCTTATGATACACATTGTCTTGGGCATTTTATTATTTTTCAGTCCTTTTTCATTTTTTATTATTCAGTTAAGTCACAAGAAAATATCTTCAGATCGGAAAAATATCATCTCGTTCTTGTAACCTGCTACGTATTTATTTGCTGAATGTTTCTGCCTTAATTTTTTCCATACTGGCCTTTGATTGTTAGACCCATAACTGGTGAAATCCTGATAATTTAATTCCTCCCAAACTTAGAGTCAGATGGCAATTATCTTGGTATTTTATCTCACCTATTAGGTATAATAAACATGTACACACATGATTTTTCCTTCTTTTTCCTCATTTTTGAGCTTCTCTCTGCCATGCATGGCATTTGTCCTTGTTCTGGTATTTCTCATTCCTTTGCACATTCGTGTTCATAGGCAAAGTGCTCTCAATAGCCAAGCAGTGGAAGCAACCCCAATGTGTGAGAAAGGATGAACAGAGGAACACAGTGTGATACATTTACACACTGGACTATTATTCAGATGTAAGTAAGGAAATTCTAGGGGGTATGATGCTAAGTGAAATAAACTGCTCACAAAAAGATAGGTACTGGAGGATTTCATTTGTATGAAGTATCTGAAATAGCCAAGTGCTAGAAATATAAATCAGACAGGCAGCTGCCCATAGAGGGGAACAGAATTGTGTTTAGCAGGTGGAGTTTCAGATTTTTCAGATGTAAAAAATTCTGGTGCTCTGTTTCATAATAATATGAATATACTTACCATGTGTTTAATCTTTGATGCAAATGTCACTTTCTATTTGAGCTCAGTTGAGAAGGTCAATTATGATACTGGACAAACTCACACACAATCAGCATATGTAAGATACATCCTTATGTAGTGTGTGTAAGATATGTGTGTCCACAAAAGATTAAACTTAGTGCTTTGTGTATGCTAAACACACATTCACACATTTTACCACTCACCACTATAATATAGCCTTTGATTTATTTATTTATTTATTTATTTATTTAGCAGGACTGGGGTTCACAACCTTGTACTTGCCAGGCACCGAGCTTTCTCCCTGGACCCAACAGCCTTTATTTTAAACAATAGCTTCCCAACCTTTATTTCCCAAAGTGCTTTTGTTATATTTTCATGATCATTTGTCTTGTTGTATTTAGAACTCTGTGACCCTACCTGACTTGTGGATTTCTGGCAGGCTGTCATGGATTTTGTTTGATTTAGAAACCTGAACCTATAGCAAGAACCAGAGACCTGAGCCTATAGCAAGGGCTCAATACATATTTGAATGATTTTTAAGTAACTGGAATTATGTGTAGTGGTAACTACAATAACTACACTAGTTGAAATGATGCTGGCCCCAGTGTTAGGAGACCTGAGTTCTAATCTCACTACTATTGTTCTCTCATCTCTGCAGACACTGGTTCTTTGACCTCTCAAGGGAAAGTTTCAAGTGAACCCTTCTCTCCACTCTATCCCAGTTCTCAACTTCTGCACTTGTACATCATGGCTCCAACAGGACAGCAGGAGAAGATACAATGATGGTCCAGCCCGGAGTAGAATAGTTCTGCATAGAAGAACTAGAGTGCCTTGGACCAATTGCAAAATCCTTAGTTGTGCACATAAAATAAAATCCAAGAAAGACACTAATATTTTCCCATGGTGACAGCCCATAATTTAGGATAGAGGAGGAACTTTAAACCAACATATTAAGTTCTTATTCTGTGCATATTTTTGTTTATTTATTTATTTTGGGGGGTGGTGTCCATAGACTATTAAGAGTGCCACTGATAGGTCAGACTCCTAGTGATCCACCTGCTTACAGCCTCCCAAGAGCTGGGATTACAGGTGTGTGCCACCACACCCAGTCTCAACTGACTTCTCAGTGTGCCCTGGGAGTGGGACCGGCATGGCAGGCCCAGAAATCCAACCCCTAGCCCCTGCTCCTGTTTGCAGGTGCTTTATTCTGCTGAGGTATTTGGCCAGCCCTTAAGTTCTGTAAAATGGTTCAATATTTCCTTAAAAATGTACCCATTCCCTACTTTTTCAATATATTGTTTTTGAAGTAAATCATAAGTAAAAGACTTGTTCTATGGGAAGACATCATTTCCTCATCATTTTTTGTTATTAGTAAGAAGAACCTATGGAGCTGAATAATGTTGAGTTTGCTAAGCAGTTAGAACTCATGGCATGAGACAATTATATTAGTTACTTTTTGAAAAGCATTGTAGGACTTTATGCCACATTTCGCTAATAGAGCTAAGTAGTTTCTCTTTATCTACAAAGCATGTTGTATGCCTAAGAAAGCACAGAATTCTCTAGCCCCTGACCCTTCTGAAGATGTTTGCAAGTGTCTGAAATCTCTTTAAAGAGCATATTAACATGTACCAAAAAGTTAGGCTGTAATACTATTTAACTGCTCTATTTTTCCATTATGGGTCTGTCAGCAGGAACATGTTGCCCTATAGTACATGACAAGTGAAAATGCTGGTAACATTGTTTTTCATAGACAGAAAAAATACCAAAGAAGCAATTTCTTAGCTAAAATGTCACCTGTTAGATGTATAGGGCTCAGTGTATTTTGTTGCCCTGGTAACGGATGGTGTAAAATGACTCCTTTGCACTGCTCCATCAGAGAGATTGCATCCTGTTTTTTCCATCATTTTACAAGAGGCTGTTTTCATTCTTCCTTCCTGACCATATTAAGTGTAAAGAGATTGAATTACTGCGATGTACCCTCTCCATCCAATGTGGATTTAAGAGTTGATATTGATGTACTGAGAACTACGTGCTTCTTCAAGGGAAAAAAAAGCTACAAATTATAATGAATTTGACTTTTATGTATCGACCATTCAAGAGTTGAAGCAAGGTTTCTGCACCCAAGGGATAGACATGCCCTGATCAGCATTTTTCACTCGAACGAATCCAATTGATAAAGCAATATACTCAGTGTCACTTTGCTTGATCTCCAGGTTTAACAATGGTCATGCTAAAAGTAGATACATTACTCCATAAATTTTGCTCATAAAAAAATGTGCTGGCCATCGCTTTCTCTAGCTACACTCCTTCCAACTTTTAACTGAGTAGGGCAGAAAGGAGGCCCATTCCGAAATTGTGCTGAGACCGTGCACACGTAGGCCATGCATATTCAGGAGCTCACGACAACACAAGCCGGCTGCCATGTCCTTCCTTGCCACGGCCACCGAGTCGCATTGAACCTCCTCTGAAGATGGGCTCCGTGGCTCTCTGAAATGAAACATTACACTCCCAAGTGACTGCTGCTTTGTAATTATCACACTGTTTCACTGTGTCACTATAAACAACCTAATGCCTCAAATGGCACTGGGTTGAAAATGTCATCAGTCCCACATTTGAAGCAGGAAAATGATTTTCTTTTAAAGCAAGGGTTTTCTTTAATGTTCTTAGGGTAATTTAATTTTTGACCATTGCTCCATAATGTTTGTCATTGCAGAACTTTTTTTAACACTAAGAAATACATAAACAAAACGGTTGACAGAGTGTGAGGTGAAATTTCAAAAAAAGAAAGGAGAAAAGAGGAAAGGGCAGAGGACATTTCAAAGCAATGGGGAACTCCCTCCCTTCTTGCCTGGGATACGAGGGAAAGTACACTTGTGTGATCAATTTTATTTAATTAACATTTACATAATAGGAAAAATACCTTGAGTCCATAGCTTCATTCAAATAGTACTTCCCTTTCAGAGTTTTGCCTAAAAGACATTTTTTTTTTTAAGTCCCAGCACTTGGTTTCTGTTTGGAGAGGCAAGGATTTCTAGCACAGCCGATTTGGGGAATTGAGTGTTTAGAAGTTTTTAAATGACTTCAACCATGATGATAAATGATCATTGCCCTTCATAGGGGAAACACAGCAAACATTTAACTAGCTAACTAATGACCTTTTATTGTTTGATTATTCTTAATATGTGTACAACAGGAAACTGTGATATCGATTTGCTCTTTCATTCTTATCTAGTAAGTTGGCTATCAAAGATTCTCAGTTTTAAATCAATCTCCCTGTCTCTCTTGGTCTTTCTCTTGTCTTTTTCTCTGTATTTTTCTGCCTTTTTCTCTCTATCTCGGTCTGTCTGTCTGTCTGTCTGTCTGTCTATGTCTGTCTCTGCCTCTATCTCTGTCTCTGTCTCTCTCTCTCCCCACAATACCTCACTGCCCTCCACCTTTCATTGTTTTCTCTTTAACCATTCACTTTGTCTCTATCTTTGAAATTCACTGTTCGAAATTAGCCTGGTCCGGTAAGTTTACTGGATAAAAATCCAACTCAGTCTTTAAACATCTACTTATATTGACTTCCTCCTTTCACTACACATATGTGCCTCTGTCCCTGTAAATCTGCGCCAAGTAATTAACACCTCAACTCAAGTTGTCTCAGTGTGGCCCCTGGACCAGCAGTAGCATCAGCATCAACCAGAAACTTGTTAGAAATGCAATCCTCAGCCCCAGCCCAGACCTGCAGAGGATATGGAGCAAGGACCTGCCCATCCATGTCTTAGCAAGGCCTGCAGCTGACTGGGAGGCCTGCTGACATATGAGAAGACCAACTCTGGACCTCAGCTTGCTCACAAATAGCACATCCCGGTGATCTAGCTCTTATTATCATAAGTGGAGCCAACTGATTCCAAGTGACACGACCCTGATCAAGGCTGTGACGATCTGTATGACCTCTCCAAAGGTTTAGTGGTTCTTGTGACTCACACAGAGTTTGAGGGAAAGAACACTTGGAGTGTCTGGATGTGAGGCCAAACAGACGACAAGGATAGGGGAACAGGGGCAGATTCTGGGGTATGTGGTATCCTGGCTTGCCAACAGCTTCATGTGTTCTATAGCAGCTTGGGCTGCCCTCATTTCTCCACCTGGCCAACAGGAATAACTCCATCCAAAGCAGAGTCATTGAAAGATATCAATAATTGCTAAGAATATGTTTTCCTATACTTTTCCAGAAATACAGCTACCCAAGCACAAGATGATGAACATTATTTTTTTTAATCCTTAGTAATAGCCTTAATTACAAAAGACTTAGGTACCAAGCAACTATGTACAGCTCATGTTTTCTTCTTCTTCTTTTTTTTTTTTTTTTTTTTTTTTTTTTTTTTTTTTTTTTTTTTTTTTTTTTTTTTTCTCTTCTTTTCTGTATGTTCCTGGTGAGATCAGGGATTGCTGGGAGAGTGGTTTCCTTTTTCTTTTTTCCTGCTTATGCTCTGAACTCACTGCATAAATCGCCTGGCATGTAATACCGCCTGCGTGGAAGATGGCACGAAAGAGCAGCTCTCACTCTGTGCTTAATCACATCACGGAACTGGTCCTTCACCCATGTTTGAAGAAAAATAAGAGAGCTGCCAGGCATAAGTGTCTTGTAAATATATTTCCTTTGCAGGATTATAGGATGTGGAGAAATTGACAGTCATAGATGGTCCTGTCTGGAGTGGTCCCGTCTAGAATGTGTCTTTTCTTTCTAGGCCTGGGGTGGTCAAGTGTCCAGTTTGGGGTGATTACAATAATAAGATCAAAGGGTTCTACATATGTAGATGAGAACTCAAAGCCTGATGCAGTCCTCACCAGCCTGACACTGCGCACATCAGAAGATGGAAATATTTACAGAAGTGCCACCCAAGAGGAAAGAATGCATACCATGCGTGGCATTCACTTTTTCTTTGACTGCATCATGACATGCTGAAAAACAGAACAAATGTTACAATATTTTATTAACTCAATATATTTGAAACACTAAATTATCAATATGTAATCTTCAAAACTATCTTTGACATACAAAGTCTGGTGCATACTTTGTATTGACAGATCACTTCTACTTGCACCAGTCAAATGCATGGCTACCACTGGGCAATAGAAATTCAGGAAATCTCAGTTTTAAGATGCAGACGGGCAACTCACAAAGGCAACTGAAATCCATTCAGCGGATGTTTGCTTAGATGCTTCTGCCACTTTCATGCCTTTCTCTGGGGAGCTACTCCCTTCCCCTCCCAGATGCCATTGATTCCATCCCTCTTGGCCAGTGAGGCCTTGTTTGCATCTGCGGAACAAGAAGTGAAAGGAGACTGTGCCCTCTTGGATTTATAAATGTCCAGACACACACTCATTCTGTGCTTTACAAAGACAAAAAGCCCAAAGCCCTGTGGTTTTACAGGGCTTGAGTTGCTTCTGCTTATCAGTTCTCTAATCTTGTTAAAGCAGAAAAGAAATAGAAAGGAGGGACAAGGCCTACGAGGTCATTAGACCGTCTTCCCTCATTGCCCTTGGCATGTGAAGGAGTTGGCAGTCCGAGGCCTTCAGTGTCTATAAACTTGAAGAGCATTCTTTAGCTTTGGTTTTGTGTTTGTCTGCTGTTTGAGGCATCATGGGCTGAACCCAGGGCCTTTGCTCCGATATACATCCACACCTCCTCTCCCTTGTTGTTTTGTTTTGTTTTCATTTTGACACAAGTTCTTGCTTAGTGGGTACGATTCCCATGCTAGACTTGAAATTCCAGTCTCCCTGACTCAGCCTCCCAAAGTACAAGGATTAGATGTGTGTGCCACTACACTGGGCTAAAGCTAAGAAGTTCTCCGCATAAGCAGGACAATTATGAAAGGCGATTAGAACCAACTACCTCAGAACCTAAGGAAAAAATCATTGCACTTTGAAAACTAGTATGAATTAATTTTACTAGAAAATGGTTAAAAGTACTTATGCCACCTAGAGGATTTGGGTTTGTGAGCAATGTCTTGCTTTTTCTCAGTGGAATCTGTTCGAGGCTTGACGGTGAGAATCTTGGATAAACTCATCCTCACCACCTCTCCCCGCTGAATCCCAGCTCTACCTCAGGGCTTTCTTAATTTCTTGAACAGTCCTTCCTGTGTGGCACTGCATCCTGCCGCCACTGCCTGTACAAGAATGTGTGGCTCTCCTAGAACAGAACTAACTCAGCCCTGCTGATATGATAGAATTGGATCCATTTTTATGGCGCATCATGGTCATAAAGATGCCTCCTCTTGCTCACAGCTTAGGAAGGCTGGTGAGCCATTACATCTTAATTGGGTAATTTCTTTTCTAGATCTCCAAAGGCAGAGTCGCTCCATCAAAGGCTCTCAGTGCAGGGACTCTCCTGCCAGCTGGGGTGGAAATGTTGGCAATGTCAAGAGACCCAGGGCTTCACTCACAGCCTGAATCTTTCTGGACTTAAAAAACATATTTTTTTCCTGAACTTCCTTTGAAACAAGAGATTTGAGTGTAGTTTTTCAATTTGTTTGTTGTAAAAAGTCTCTTGTTTCCATTTTCTCTCATTTTTCCTGTTTTATGCATAAAACACTTCTAGAAATTTCAAAGCTATGAGTCAATATACCAAACGCATTTGTTCTAGTTCATTTATACCTTGAACAGTGTATCTGGGTGGAGACGTACACAACACACGCACACATACAGACATGCACGTGCAATGGAAAGCTCAAGGGAAAGGGCCAGTTCTTTGGATCTACACACTGCACACTACTGCTATCACTTTACAGAGGGACAAAGAGACAAAATAAAGCAAGGAAATTCATTTCAGAATAAAAGCAACCATGTAAAAATGCAAAGAAAGTAGTATTTTACCCAAAGCCTTCTGAAGCAGTCCAAAACTGAAGGAAGGGAATAAAGGAACTGTTGCAAAGAGGAGAAGGAAGTAGACCGAGGTAGGAAATAGCAGTGGATGCCGTTCTCACCACTCCAGAATCTGCGCAGCAAATTGCTGTGCTTTGAGCAGAAGTAGCAATCAGAGCCGATTGAAATATCCCTGAATGCAGCCGTAATGACATTCCTCTTCTCCCTCTTGTGTCTGGCACGCTAGGCCATCATCAGAAACGCGCACCAGCATGCAGGATACACTTTCTAAAGACACCGCACCGCTGAATATGATCCTGAGACCAGGAATGCCTTCTGTGCCTGAGGCATGTACACGGGGCCAACTTCACAGGCACTCGAGCTGTGTAGCCACCCAGGCTCCCACGCCTAGACAGCCACATGCCTGGTTAACTGTTTCAGGCTTGCCAACCTGAAATTACAATTCTTAATCCTTTTGAATGAAAGCTTGTGCATTTCAGTTTTCAGGAGGCCCCCACAGACTGTGCAGCCTGTGCTGGGTGAGTAAAAGATAGCTAGGTATAATGCCTATAACTGAAAGGTGTTTTATCCATGGCTTCCCTGAAGATAATTGGTAACAGGTGCAATAAAAAGCAGCAGACACAGTACTCTCATGTTTTCCTGAGGCTAGCCCTACCTCTGCCATCAGCTGGCTACCAAGAGCCGTGCAGTTGTCAAAAGGCATGTGCAGCCCTGGATCCCAACTCTACATCCAATATCCCAAGGGCTGTTCTTGATGCTGCTGTTGATTGGGCTGAGTGACAGGGCACTCATGTCAAATCTCATCAAATGAGACTCTGTGACAAGATATAACATGACCTGGCAGAGAAGAGAAGAATAGGAGGACAATGCCTTTTTTGTTTAAAATGCCAAGGAGGATGTGAGACAAACCTAGGAGAGCAAAGGTGATCATAATAAAATAATGCTGTTAAATTATAAATGATAGCTTGTGCTTCCCTGGCACTTTTCATCCATGGCTATGAAAGCACTACAGACGTGATGAAGCCAGCTTGTAATTTTGCTGCAGGTCCTCAGTGCGGTGTTCTACACTGAGTGTGACTGGGCCAGGCAAACAGCTTCCTGGCTTGCTGGTGAGATTGGTCCATGTATAGCTGTTTAGAACAACACACAAAAGCTTCAGGAAAGGATATGAGGGAGATGGTTGTCCAAGGCGGAAGTGTACAGGTCAACAAAAGATTCCTTTTTGATTTATGAGGGAAAAATTCAACTGAGTTTCTTTTAGAAAATCATTGTCCTAGCGCCGGGCGTGGTGGCGCACGCCTGTAATCCCAGCACTCGGGAGGCTGAGGCAGGAGGATTGGTGCGAGTTCGAGACCAGCCTGGGCTACAAAAGTGAGCTCAGGACCAACCTCAACTGCATAGCAAGACCCTGTCTCAAAAAGACAAAAAAAAAGAAAATCATTGTCCTTGTATTGCAGAGCACAGAGCAAGTAACATACAGGAGGGATCAGGAGAGCTCCACTTGAAAGGGTGCCACCTGCTCTGGACTCTGCCTGTGTTCTAGAGTAACCATATAAAGAGAAAAAGACATTGGCAGCAGCCCCTCCAAGGAAGCACCTGTCAGCACTCCTGAACTGAAAATAGGAGTGGGAGGGCTGCTCGCCGCCAGCGTCTGTGAAGCAAGCTTGCGGCTCGCTTCACAACCCACCAAGCTCCCTTGTAGTGGTCAGTCATACATACATTCAGGCTAAATTTGCACATTATGAGGCAGCAATTCTCCTAAAAATATTAGGATTTGTTTTATGACTCATAAAATGCTCTATCCTGACAAAAGTTGACTCTAAATATACATTTTGCTGTTGGGTGAGGTTTTCCCTAGTGCACTTAGGACAATTTGACTGGAATGTTGCTCAGATTCTCTGTATCCTCACTGAATTTCTGAGTATATTTAATTACATTCAAATAACTGTTAAAATCTTCACAGATAATTGCAGATTTCTCTTTCCTCTCACCTTCTAGTGATTTTTGCTGTCTAATATAGAGATGTATGTATTTAGAATTGCTATACTTTTTTGTAAGCATATCCCTACATCATTATTTAATATACCTTCATTATGCAGGGTAAGATTTTTTTGTTATTACTTCACTTCTTCTGATTTTTTAAAACTTTATTAATTTTAAAGAGAAAAATAAAAATGAGACAGTTTCAAAACAGGTTAATAGGAAATTACAATAATTAATACACTGCATATTATTGTCTTTATAGTAGTTTTGCAGAGTAAAAGAGGCAAACATGATATTTTTTCTAAACACTATTAGCACAAATGTTTGTTCTAATTGATAAAAAGTAGCTGTGTATATAGTCCAGTAGTCCATAAAAGTAGTGGGTTATTAGCAGAACTGGCAATATCAGAAGCCATTGACACATTTTCTGATCTTACAATTTCTGTGTATCTGTGTATGCATGTGTAAACAAATTTGTGTATATTTGTGTGTTCTGATATTTTCTGTGTTTGACATTTTCTAATTTATCTAGGAAAAATTATCTCTGATTAATTTTGGAAAAGCAGTAACTGAAAATTTTGAAAATATTTTGATGACAAATCTTTAAAATAATTCTTCTGTTCTACAATTTGTCTCTGCAAGTGGGCTTCACTCTCCTTAAACTCTACTGGAAGGGGAAAATGCTGGACTTTGGCCATAGTTTCATCATCCTGGATTCTTAGCACTATCAGAAAGGCTCTGCCCAACAGGCCAGGCAAACAGCTGTATGGGGAGAGTCTGTCAGGAGCTCATGGCTTGCAGGGCCTCAAAGTGTTGGCAAAGGGTGTGCTGCATCGGAACACTATAGCTGGTGGCCCACAGGGAGGAAGACAGGAGTTAGCGCAAGCCCTGCACTCAACTAGAGTGAAGCCTTCCTAACCCACACACTGAGTTTGGACTCGACTCCCTGGGTTACTTAAAACTAGAAAAGCATTAGCAACCCAACCACCTTGGGTCGTAGCATAGATCAGCCCTTCCTGAACCTGAGCTGATGTAATTTTGGATCAATTATTGAACTCTTCCAAGTGACACAGTTTCATTTTGTACATAGTCAGGAGCTGCATCATGATATTTTGGTCTGTAAAGGACAATGTAAGCAACCATGATGGCTTCGGGTTATAAAGGAGCTGAAAAATCTTTCTTGCCCAGTGACATCATAGGCATTTCAATGTTATGACACAGTATAGTGCTCATGTGTTTATTCTGATGTTGGTAAAAACAAACCAACGATGTAGATAGTTATATTTAAAACATAGCTTTAAAGCCAGGTGTGGTGGCACACACCTGTAATCCCAGCTCTTGGGAGGCTGAGGCAGGAGGATCAGTGTGAGTTCCAGACCAGCCTGGGCTACAAAAGTGAGTTCAAGGCCAGCCTGAACTGCCTAGTGAGACCCCCCAAAAATAAAAATAAAAATAAATAAATAAATCATAGCTTTTGGAATTAGGTACATTGGATAATACTTGGCAATGAACAATTATGTTACTGGTTTATTTACCATATCATACCTCTGTTAGCATTGTAGGGTTACTCCTACTCATAAAAGCATATTTACTCTAAAACAGAGTGGCAGCAGGGGGAGCTCCACCTCCTGGCCACCCCTTGTCTCTCAGTTGCATCAAAGCTCATGCCCCATGATTGGCCTGCACTCTGTAGGTTTGTGTAAGCACACTCTCTCATGTTTGCACAAGGAAGAAATCTACTGAGGCCTGTCTCTTACCCCTTTGTTAGCTGATTTGTGACTTGTTTACAAGTATAAGAGGGATAATGATATGAATCTTATCTTTGTTGTTTGGATTCCTTGGGGAAAAAAATATATCAAACACTTAGAAGAATGCTTGGCATATAGTAAACAGTTCATTAATAAAAATGTTTAATACATTTTAATTATTCATTTCTCTGTACCATAGTTTTAGACATTTGGCACTGATACTTACAACCATAAATCAAAGAAGTGATCCTATGGTTAATATTCTCATTCTCATTTTCTTCCTTTTTTTTTTTTTTTTTTTTTTTTTTTTTTTTTTTTTTTTTTTTTTTTTTTTTTTTTTTTTTTTTTTTTTTTTTTTTTTGTGGTACCAGGGTTTGAACTCAGGACCTTTTGCTTTCCAGGCAAGCACTTATTCCACCGAGCTATTTGCCCAGCCTCAATATTCTCATTCTTTTTTTGTGTGTGTGTGTGTGTGTCTTTTTTTTTT
>PVJA010003183.1:0-21946 GCA_004027025.1 Myocastor coypus
TGCACTCACTTTTGTAGCCCAGGCTGGTCTCGAACTCACACCAATCCTCCTGCCTCAGCCTCCCGAGTGCTGGGATTACAGGCGTGAGCCACCACGCCCGGCTAAGGACACTTTTTTTAAATCAAGGAAAGTCAACTCTTACTACATTACTAAAGGAATATTTTAAGTAGCAGAGGTTTCAGGAAACATGGCAGATGTTCTTCTGCTTTAAGAAATAGAATTTTTGCTGAAATTCTTTCCAGAAAGTGAGTATTATTTTGTCCATCAGATTGTATTAAAAATTCTAAAAGCTGCACCAATGACTGCATGAGGTTTTGGGGGGACAACTAGACACAAGTCATAACATTTAAGGATTTGCTTTCTATTAATTGTAAAGGGGATGTAGGAGAGAAAGAAGTAAGAAGGAATAAAAATAATACGTTGATCTCACAGCTTGAGAAAATGAAAACAAATAAACCAAGGTTTGGAGAAAACATATATTTCTACTCAACAGAGGGAAGCTGACCTGCTTTCAGGGGTTTCCTGAGAAAAATATTTTGGTATTTTCTGACATTAGATATCTCGATTTGACATAAAGATACTTCATTTCTTTCACTGGTTATATGTATTGGCTAAACATTTGTGTGAATAGAGATAGCGGTCCCAAATAATAAATTTACTCATTTTTTTATAAAGTATTGCTATTAACTACATGAAGTGTTTGCAGGCTTCCACAAAGAAAACTTATAAATTCCAGGTGTTTTGTCCCTTAGATCTGAGTAGAACCTCAGCACCTACAATGTGGCTTTAGGATATTTGACTGATTATAATATGTCATTTCCATCTTACTTAATAATATCCTAGCAGAAAATTCTAGAGAAAACATGCAGAATCTGTAAATCAATGAGAATAGTTCTATATTGAACTTTTCAGAGGTGCATATTTTGAAAGGGAAAACTATTTGAAATAATGACACAAGTTGCATAAGTCTTTTGAAGATCATCCTTATTGAATGTAGCCAGTCATCTCTAGAGGGCTAACATAGGTGTCAAATGAATAAATTCTTCTCTCCTCCCCAACCCAGACCATTCATATTTACCCACAGCACTTTGCGGTAACTGATGGAATATCATCGGCTACAATGAGGCATCTGCCCAAGCTATGTCGTCATGGCAGGGCTGGTTTGAATACCTAAGACTATGACAATACTCACACATCAGAAAATGTGCCCTAACGTATCCATTTTCTGTGTCTTAAACATAGCAAAATATTTGGTCGAACATAACCATTATTTTATTCCTTTGCATTACCAGGCAAAATTTAAAAGAATTAGGTTTTAATGAATTTACTATTATAATTACTAGATATGTTTGCATAGACTGATTTTCTTGTTTGAACTAGCTTGTATACATCAACATCTCATAAACCATTTAACTGAGGAATACCTTCTGACTATGTTACATTGTTAGCATTTTCCATTTCTAATTTCAATTGCCATCACTCAGAATATATTGCATACAGATGGGGGTGATGTGGCGCACGCCTCTAATCCCAGCACTTGGGAGGCTGAGGCACAAGGATCCGTGTGGGTTCGAGACCAGCCTGGGCTACAAAAGTGAACTCAAGGCCAGCCTGAACTGCGTAGCGAGACCGTGCCTTAACAAAAAAAAAAAAAAAAAAAAAAAAAAAAAAAAAAAAAAAAAAAAAAATATATATATATATATATATATATATATATATATATATATATATATATATATATTGCATCCAAGTGTAGCTAATCTTTATAAAGGTATTGTATTGCTAAAACCTACAATGTCCCTAAAAATTGATTATCATTCATTTTCTCTTTTCATCAGTTATTAAATCCTGATCATCTCACTCAAGTCCACTGCATTGTAGATGACACAAGATGGTTTTTAAGTTTCTGCGTTCTATGCCTCTTCCTTCTTACGTTCTGTAGCCATATCTTGAGCTAATAGCACTGCTCTTAGTCTCCAGGGTTTTCCTTCAATAAAGCCAACAACATTTTGCTGCATATGAAAGCTACTTGTTTGATTCACTAAAATACTGAAGTTCCCAGAAGCTTTGGCACTTTCTATAAATATTTTTCATATTTTCCTTATGCAAGTAATCAAGGGTATTTAAGGGAAGCCTTTTACTTTTACACACATGTGCACATATGTATAGTAAAGCACAACTGCATACAGAATTATCAGCTACACATGACATAATTAGCATTTTGTGCTCCAGATTGATTGTCTTGTGAGCACAATTGCAGAGAATACTTTTCAGTCCCAAGTAAATATTGGTAATAGGAAGAAATGAAGGCTTAATATTTTTGGTCAGTGTAATAGCCTGTAGTCATTTGACAGTGGGCAAAGCTGTCAAATTCTGCAAGTTTCAAATGGATTTGTCCTGGGATCCATTTCTATTTGTTTTTGGCAGCAAGAGGAGATTAATTGATCCAATCTCATTAGAAATTTTCTCCCAGAGAGCACCTTTGAGTGCCAAAGGCATAATTTTACAAAATTTACACCCATGAAGCTTAAAATGGTGCATTACTTTGATTATTATTGCTAAGCAAAAGAGGACGCCTGCCTCAGAGAAGGGACACCATTCTAAGGCTTGTGCAAAACAATTATATTTTTCTTGTTGATTCCTCGAATCACCCTCTCAATTCTGTTACTTAACACATGGAAACTACTTTGTGAGGAGGACTTTAAGTAAACATGTAAACATAGATTTTCTCTTTTTTTTATGAAAATGGCTCCAGAATTTGAACTGCAGATTTTTCACATATTTGTGTTTTCTTTCTGTAGTGCATGCAAACACAATTGGCTGACAAGCCCAACAAGTAAGGCAAGCCAGCAAAGAAGCAACCAAAACAGGGAGGTCAATCAACGCGTGTGGCCGGCTTTTGAAATTATTTACTTTCTCCCCTGAAGCATTCATAATCAACAGAGATTATCTAGCCAAAATTCTGGCTCTTCTAAAGAAATCCTAGAATATGCATGTGCCCCCAATTCCCAGCCAGGATTAATTAATCCAACTGAAGCTACTTTATTGTTTATAATTATAATTTATGCTGTGACAGGAAATTTGGAAATGTGGAAAATCGCAGGTAGACATACAAACTGTTGGTAGTATTCCTACCAAGAAACATAAAGTATGCACCATTGTTTGACATAATTCTTTTTGTTTATTTTCTGTGTGAAGTACCTGCATAAAAATTTCTTGAACTTAAAAACATTCTATCTCATAGAGTGTATAATTTTGTTCTTAGTTAAAAGTTTAAAACATTGTAAAAGCAGGCACTTTCTCAAATGCCTTCCCATATTCCCCTCTGCTATCTAAAAGCTTTATTTTAAAATGAGGGTTTTAATATTCCATGACATTGCTGTTATATCTTTTTTTTAAATCTTACACCCAGATAAGGAAATTGCTGCTACTGGATGTAGATTGCTTTCTGCTTATGAGACCTTAAGCGGGCTACTTGGTACAAAGAGAAGACAAATGGCTGTATACAAAATGTGCTCTGGCTAAGAATGCCTGCAGGAATCACCTAACAGGAAGAGATGAATATACTGTTCAGAACTTCCAAGGGACTAAGACTGTGCCAAAATGATATGATAGTGAAAGTTATATATAACTCACCTTTTGTACTCAGTAATTTCCGAAAATAGTTCCATGAAAGCAGATGAATTTAAGGCATTGAACGAGGCGGGTTTTTTTTTTTTCTTCACTACAAAGTGGTCCTTCATTTATATTCCCCTTTTCTATTTTGTTTGGTCAGAGATGGGTGTTCCGTTGTCATACAGTGTAGGTATGTGAATTCGGCAAAATTACCCAGTATAGTCCAATAGTCCATAATAGTAGTGAGTTATCAGTAGAACTGGCAATACTGGAAACTGTTGATTTGAGCCTTTTACAGCTGAGAATATTAATATAGCTTTACTTTTAATACCCTGTGGTTATACTTTTCTGCTGGGTGGTTAAGATCAAGATATAGTAATATATATATATATATATATATATATATATATATATACACATATATATAATATTTGGCACATGCAGATATATATATATATATGTATATGTTAAATAGTTAGGATAGATATACAGCTGCTTTATCTTAGTTCAATGAGAAGGGAGATTTATACTAATAGTGTTGAAACAAGCTAACATGTCTGCATCTTGTACTCTGAACAACCACTAAAGACAACAATAAGCAATGTATTAATTATGGTAAGTGTCCTCCTAATCTGTCCTGAAGCTGTCTCATTGCTGTTTTTTTTCTCATTAAGATTAATAAAAAAATAAATAAGTGAGGCTTACTTATGGGAATTTGTTGAGACAGTAACAAGTGTGAAAGACAATAATTGTCTCATTTTTGGATCTCAAGAACTAGTTGCAGAGGCCAGAGGGAATACCTCCTCACAATTAGAAGGAGGCTACCATTTAATAATAGCTACTTATAACTAGATGCATAGATTCAAGACTTAAAAATCATCAAGAAATATGAAATACAGTGAATGCTTAGAAACTTCGAGGGCACCAGAAATCATGCCCGTCAACTTTGCTTTTCTCAGTTCAAACAGCCTCATGAATGTTTACAAAGGACCATTTTACTCCTACTATGCAGCTTTACTTTCTATGCTACTCAGAACTCTATCGATAACTCTGCTTTTTATGCCATTTTATATGCTTAAATATGGCATGACTTAAGCTCGTCTTTATGTTACTATGTATCTTCCATCTGCCTAATTAGACTTCTATGTTTATTAAGAAATCATCCTGATGTAGGTTCACTCTCTTTCCTACATTGTTCTTTCATTTATCCCAGCAGTGTTTGTTGCCTGCTTCCTTAGACTCTGGGCTGTAATCTGCTACCATTTCCCCTTGTGTACCAGAGATAAATGTTGAAAAACTGGTTGCACAATTATGTGTTTAATAAAAGAAAATGTGGAAGAAACATAGAGAGTGATCCTGGGACTGTTGACTAAGAAGGAACCCAAACAAATAATGAAGGAATAGGCAATTCTTTTGTTGTACTGTAGAGTTGAATTCTGAGTGATTTTTAAATAAAAAATAATGATTTTGAGAGGTGATTTGCAATCCATTAACTATACTTCAGAACTATACTTTCAGAATGTGTCTTTCAAAGTGATACAAAACAAACTGGATTTTACTAAAAGATAAATAGTGCTTAGTAAGAAAGTATTTAAAAATAGCAGTCATACAAAAATATTTTAGAAAAATACAAATGATTTATTAAAACTTCAAATCATTTTTATGATAACCTCATATTCACTGTTTCTCTTCTTTTATGTTGAAAATAAGTTCTGAATATAAAATATATAAATATTCTGAGATAAAATATTATCTTCCTCTCAGTAAAAAAAAAAAGAGATTATATTTTTTGTGTCTTAATGAAACACATACTTTTATTCTTTGAAATTATACTGTCTTTGGAGACACATTTTTATAATGTATACACTATGCACAGGAAAACATTCTTCACAACTTAAAAATATGCTTTTTTATGTGAACAAGGAAGGAAATATAGTGAAAAGAATAAATATCATTCATTTTACTAAGAATGTTTTAAGGATTTTTGTTTTACCTTTCTTCCTTCCTTCCTTCCCTCCTCCTCTCTTCTTTCCCTTCCTCCTCTCTCTCTCTCTTTCTCTCTCTGTATCTCTCTCTTTCTCTCTGTATCTCTCTCTTTCTATGATGGGCTTAGTGTTCCCTGGTTGGAACCTAGAGCCTTATATATGTTCAGCTACAGTTCTACTGCTGAGCTATGCCACTAGTGATTAAAAAGAAAAAAATAATTCTACTTGTTGTATTCTTCTTTCCTCATTTATTAAAGACAGAGTCATGTACTATGTTGCCTAGCTTAAAGTAGTCAATCTACCTTAGTTTCCAGAGTGTCTGAGAATATAGGTCTATACTGCTATCTCTGGTTTTATTCTTACAATGACTTGTTTATTTGTTTGTTCAGGCATTTTCTTTTAGGACTTTTTTTTATTTAGCAGAAGATAGCTATGTATGTGGTATGAAAAATAATTTAAGCATAATCACAAGACTGTTGGTGTTGTAATAGTACAAATGGTGTAGCTTTATCATGGATGTATAATACTCTTCAATAGCAGGCTTCACGGAGTTTTCAGTATAAAATCTACTTTGGTATGACATCAGGATTCAATTTGTGCAAATTAACATGCATAACTTAAGTATTCCTCATTTTAGTTACTTAGATCACTATTTTAAATTATTCTTAGCAATTGGTTTGGATTCTTGTCCTGAGCCGCAAACTCCAAGCAGCGGAATTAAAATCGGAGACAGATACATGGTTGGGGATGTGGTGTCCTTCCAGTGTGACCAAGGCTATTCTCTGCAGGTAGGTCTCTTTTAACATTATAGCTTTTTTTTTCATTACCTTCTAAGCACATTTTAACAGACTCATGACTTACTAGCCATAGATGTTTCAAAAACCTTCATCCTAGGTTGCTAGTTTATGCTTAATATGTTGAGTGTTCTAGAGGGGGAGATAGCTCAGTGGACTAAGCACCTGCCTGACAAGCACAAGGACCCGGGTTTGATCCCTTATGCCGTATGCCATGCCATCGCTGCACTAAACCAGCCACTGAAACCAGGCATGGTGGCACATGCCTGTAATTCCCACACTGGGGAGGCTGAGACAGGAGGAGGAGGATGAGTCCAAGCTGTGTAGCAAGACCCTGTACAAAATAAATAAATAAAAAGGTGGAAATTAAAACAAAACAAAAACAAAAACAAATAAGTATAGAATGTTCAGTATCTTAGTAAAACAGAACATGAGAGAAAATGCTGCAGGTACTAAATCTGTTTTATTTCAAAATAATTTAAAAAATGATTTCAAGTCAAAATGAATCTTTACTTCATTTTTCAGGTAGGAACTGGGTAATTTAACTTCTGACTATTTAGAATTTGGAAGGAAGGCAAACCACATGGAAAGCGATGAGAAGTAAAGAAATCTCCCATGTAATGCATTGCACAGTAATGTAAGATCTGGAAAGTCTGTTAGGATTTTACATGAATGTATTTGCGTATATGCAGGAGTTTTGTCCCATTGCTGGGACAAAACACTTGAATAACACAATTTAAACGAGGAAAGAGTTATTCTGAGCCACCGCTTGGGAGCGTTCAGCCCATGGTCCTTTGGCTTCCAAGCTTTCTTGGCTGTGCTTAGGCAGAACCATCGCAGTGGGAATAACGGAACTGCTCACAACACAAAAGCTGATAAAGGACAGGGAACAACAGGGAGAGAGGGGGAGAAAAAGGGAAAGGAGGAGAGGGAGAGGGACTGGGAAGGCTGCCCTGGCTCCGCGGGTGGGCAGGCTGTCTTCTCCTGAGCTCTTTTAGACTTGTCCGGGCCCCACTGTGCACACTGGATGGCGCTGCCTGTCTTAAGGGCAGGTCTCACCCCTCCATTTGCTGTTGCTCATGCCAGTCACCTCTGGAAACACCCTCAGTGGCTGGCCAGGAAGTGGGCTTACTAATTTCCGCAGGTGTTTCTCAAGCTAGTCAAGGGAACGATTAAGGTAAAATGTCACAATATTGATCCTCTTTTGAAGGTGCTTTCTGGAAGGAATAAATTGTAAAGTCTTCTAAAAATGTGTCTTAATTATATCCTCCATGAAATGATTCACACAGAATCGGAAGGTAGAAATTATTTCACAAGTTAATACAATTCCTTGGAAGGTGTGGTAACCTGCACCTTTATTCTCTACATTCTAGGAGGCTGAGGCAAGAGGATAGCAAGTTTAAGCGCAGCCTGGGCAATTTAGGAATTTAGCAACATAGCAAGTTCCCTCTCATAAAATAAAAAGTAAAACAGCAACGACAAATTAGCTCAGCATGACATCCTTGTATTCAGTCCTTAATATTGGACAAAAGACAAAATGAAAAGATTACTAACATATAATTTTGAACGTTATGTTATAAATGATTAACCTTGAAGTGTATTCAGGTTTTTAAGCTTCATATTTCAGCATTTTGACCTGTTCTAGCGTTTTGAAAAAGAACTTTGGAATAATTTTATAACTTTCTCACTTTGAATTTCATGAAATTTTATTAGCTACTGTGTAAATAGCCCCTCACAGGCACATTGAATATTTTCTTTTTTCAGAAATGGGGACTGAACTGAGGCCCTTGTGCTTGCCAAGAAAGCACTTATTCTACTGAGCTACCTCCCCAGTCCCCTTAGTAGAATATTTTGATAGAAAAACCATTAAAACCACAATCCTAATGTGATGTGAAGTTTTATTTTTCTACAATGGCTGCAGTTTTGTTTTATATATTATCCCGAGTACACATAATTATCTTTATTTCAAGTTATGCAAAGATTTCCAAGAGAAAAGTAGAAGAGAATATGCAGAGTTCTCCAAAACAGTATTAGGACAACAAAACCTTGTATAAAAATTTTAATGTCAAATTTACTGAGATGTCATGAGATTACTACACAAGTTGCCTTTGGCCTCTGTAATCATAGGGCATGCTCCAGCTGGGCCCCATTCACTTCAGACATTTAGTCGTATGTGGAGCCACTGAAGTGTGCATATGTAACCTCATTTTAATAACAATAATTCAATGTGTTATGCTTAATTTAGACATTTTATGTGTATACTGAATGGTGTTATCTTCTCTACGTAGGGCCATTCTCACATCACATGTATGCCTGGACCAGTCAGAAGATGGAACTATCCCATCCCGATTTGTTTGGGTAAGTTGAAAGATTGTAAATTACCAATATATTTCTTCATATTTGAAAGACAGAGCCTGTACAAATATGTAATTGACCTCATTACAAGTTTTTTTTCTGCAATGATATTTTAGGATACATGGTTCACTTCAAATCTTTGCTAACTTTAAAGAAAAATTAAACTTAAAGATATTTTTAAGCCCTTTCGATATCAAGAAAGGAGTTAAAGAATGTAAAAAATTGAGAAGGTATTAGGACTTTGTGTTATTTCATATTTTGTTCCTATGTTTTTTTTTTCCAGTATGGCATAACAGAAATACCTATACATTAGAAAGATATGTAATACTTCTTTTTTAAAATATGTAATATTTCTTGCTTTATTTTGAAGCAGAATAGATAAGGAAGTGGAAGAATCTACCAAAGCAGGCATGACACCCTATGAGGGGCCTTGGTGACAGCCAAAGGACTTACCAAATATGCCTAAGACACTCAAGTGATTCGAAATTATGAAATCAAATGTGCATTTTACACTAACACCAATTCCAAATCATTTTAATCCATCCTTTTCTTCTCTTTCTCATCTTTGATACTTATGCAACCATTAATATAATGACTTCTGCAGAACATGAGAGGTAAATGTGAGGTACCATGTCTATCTTTAATCCAGTCATTTACTGGGTAGACATATAAGACATGACATAAAAATAATTCAGTGTGAAATGACCCAGGTAATTACATGATAGAATTTCAGAAGTGAGAATATTGTTAACTGACTCACGGCAAACCCTGTGAACTCATGGACCTCACACACTGGATAACCAAGAGTCAGTAAGGTCCGCAGCAGGAAGAATCAGCTCTTCCTAGGCAGGCGAGAGCAAGCAAGCTCCCAAGACTTGTATACTGACCTCTGGGCCGTGGCCACATTGCAGTGTGTCATTGGCTCAGACACCCTGACACCATCTTCCATCTGGCTGACTAGACCATGGAAATAGATTTTTTCACATTCTGAAAATGGCGAAGTCCTAAAAGCAGTTGGTGGTGTGTTGTTTTGCTCCAAGGGCCTCTCTTGTTAGCCCTGATAGTCGCCTCCTGTCTAGGTTTCCACAAGGTCATCTCTACGTGCACAAATACTTCCCAGTGACCTCTGATCCACTAATAAGATTATCTTGTTACAATTAGGGTTCACCCTTGTAATACAATCAACCTTAATTAAAAGGCCCTATTTCCAAGTGCAGCTATACTAGAATTTAGGATTTCAGTGTAGGATTATTTTTTCAAAAGTGGACATAATTTTTGATACCAAATATGAGAATAAAAATGCTTCATAAGAAAAAGATTGAAATCACTCACATTTTAGAGTGGATGATATTTTTTTAAAGGACATATTTTGGATAATGTAGGTAAATTATAAATGTATGTTATGTCAATTTAAATATGTTAGTATGAAATGGTACAAAAATGTTGCAGGTGAATAATGTTAATTATACATGTAAGTACACTGTATGTTTGAAACACACACAAGTGAGCATAAAAACTTGGTCATATAAGAAAACAAAGAATAAATTATGTAATGCGCTTATTATGCAGATAACACAGAAGGACAATTAGGTCTTCTTATTTTATTGCTATGTCCCAAAGTGTAGGACACTTCTTGTTTTAAACAGTGTTCATGAATGGTGTGTAATAAACTAACAAAATGATTATGGATTCTATAATATGTAACTATAATGTTTATTTTCTTAACATTAATTTATAGGAATTTCCCATTCCATATTAGTTTCAAAATTTGATTTTTAATTTGGGCTCATCTTACTTGTTATTGTCTAATTTATAATACTTTTCCTTTATTATCGTTTTTGCCTTTTGATATTATAATTAACATATTTTTCTTGTATTTAGATATAATTAACTATCTTCTTAGAATTTTGCCTAAGTAGATCTGGGGATGCAATTCAGTATGACCTAGTATATTTGAATTTGATTTCTCAGCCTAAGGGGGGGCGAATACCTAGATAGATTAAATTTATCATTAGATATAACTATTTTGTTAGATAAGTATGAAAGTTTTATTGATCTTATTAAATTGCTTTAAGAAGGCATATCAATTAAAATACCAAACATTTTATTTATTAGTTTTATTTTTATTTATTTTGAAGAGTAAAGACAAAAGCAAAATAACAGAAACAAAGAAGTAGAACAATGTACTTCAATACATATGTTGTAGATTTTCAACACAAGATTAGCTAATTAACAATGCTTGTCACATTATGCATTTTCATCCTCAGATCAGTTCCTCAGTTTAACTGAAATAATTACGCAAAGACTGAAGAAATAATTGATTATTCATGCTTCCTTTCAAGAATCCTTATTTTTTTATTTTCTTGTCTTCTTTACTTTTTTAAGGTTTATTTTATAGAGAGTATAATAATTGATAAGACGTTATATATTTAGAAGACCAAGATAAGATAAGAGATATTCAACCATGGTTTTTGTGTTACACGTTGCTATCATTTTTGGGTTACCCATTGCTGTCTTTGATGTAGTTGTTTAGATCATAGATATCAAAATACAGATTTAATAAGGGTGAAAATTTTAAACATTAACTGCACTTTTAAAAAAACGTAGAAATTATTAACATAACTGTCTCAATAATCTTGAATATATACATGCATGTTTTATTTCCTCTTATTTTTTCCTATATTTATTCTTCTTCTAATCTTTATTGTTTAATCCTAAAGCTCAGGTATCCAAGTATTATATGATAATTCTAATCCTGCTACATAAAGAACATTGAAGAATATTATTTAAAAGTTGTTAACATTTACATGGATTAAATAATATTGTATTGGGCAAAATCTGCTCTACACTGTGCATTTTAACAAGGCAAATAATAGATGGAAGTGATATTTAATAAAAATGAACTTTAGGTAAAGTATTATTGTATAGGTTACATTGGTGTGAACTTATGTAGAATACTAATCAGACTTTTATGTTCAACAATATCATACTCCAATTCCAGGTTAAGGTAAAATTACTACACCATGTATTTTTTGAGCTTCTGTTTATTCACCTGTTAAATAAGATGAAGATGTTTGTCTCTCAGGTTTATGGTGAGGATCAAATTGAGAGGATGTTTCTAAAGTATTTAACACTAAACCTGGTGTACAGAAGGCTTTCAAAGTGATAGCTATTAGAGTGAAAAATTGGAAATTACTTACGGGTCTAATAATAGAGAATAGACTTTTAGAATAGGACATAAACAGCATAATGAAATATTTAACGACAAGAACAAAGTTTGTAATGCAAAAGTAAATATAAGGTGGCTTAACACCATTCACAGTATGACCAGATTTTCATTATACACGCATATGGATGAGTACAAATGCTTACATACACAGAAGAAAATATAATATAAAAAGAAAATGGTTCTCAGTGGGAGGTTGAATTGCCGGGCATTTTTTTCTCCTCTAAACTTTTTTTCTTTTGTATTTTATTAATGTTTTAACAATAAGCCTATACCTTATTTCTGAGAACATTAAACATGTTACAGGAACACTAAGGGGGTACAGAAGGCAGGAGGTGGATTCAGAGAATGTGTTAAAACCCTAGTCATGGGGTAACATGTTTACAGACTTGTGAACTGGAAAATAAGCAAGCTGCCAGGTATTTTTGTGGGATGGATGGAAAATTCGTATGAGATTCTAGATATCTGAAATGAGTAAGGAGAAAGCATTCAAGATGATTTTATTGTGGAGGACTAAGCTCTGGTCAGATTCCTAACAGAAAGAATGAAATGGGGTACATAAGATCATCCTCAAAACTCACCAGTAATACAGAATTGCCACTCAAGGAATGAGGTGACGTGTGCTTGCACGTGCCGAGGAGCTAGTGATGAACTAAAAGCAGAAAGGAGATCTGCTTTTTGGTATTGTTGATACAATCTTTCATCCGTTATCATTCCTTTCTTCCCTCTTAATTCTCTACTTTCCGTGAATTTTTTTTTCTTCTCATTCTTTGATTGAGGGATTTCACTTGGGGTAGGAGTGGGTGACTCAGAGAATGATCATACAGAAAAATTGAAGGAGAAGGAGAAGGAAAGCAGAAGAAGGAAAAAGAGTAGCTCAGAGATTTGCAATTGTCAAGGCAATAAGTAAAAGTAGGTCTTGGTTTTATACCCAAATTTTAGAATAGAACCAAGATGAACCTATGCAGTCTTGCTAAAAACGTGAAAAACATTTGATTGACGTAATTATTTCTGATAATTAACTGATTGGAAAGTTTTATAATGAGTATGTGTGAACAATGGAATTGTAGAAAAATAATTAGGGAGCTTGAATAATATTGAAATTCCTTTGTTTTAAGGAAGATGAGCTGAGCTTTGAAAGAATTATAAGTTAAGCATCTGTGCTTTGAGAGCTTGATAGCCACCATAGAATGGAAACAAATGCCCATATTCATATTTATTCCGTGAATTATAATCAATAACTATAATATTAATAGTGATAATTATATTACATTATATCAACATTTTATATGTTTATGCATTATTAAAATCTGCTTGAGCCATGATTAATAATATTCAATTCTCACTGTAAATGACGTGTCAAACTGGTTATGTTATTGTATAGAACATTGACAAATTTCCTATTGAATTTGTCTTCGAGATTTATAACCTAAAATTTATTTTCGCATCTGCTACTACTATTTTGCTTTTTTTGGTAGCAGGAACTGAACTCAGCTCTTATACTTGCCAGGCAGGCACTGTGTAGATGAGCTGTACTCTTAATCTATGCTGCAACTCTTAAAAAGAAATAAGGGGATTATTGTTTTTAAATGACTGAAATTGCAAGTAAATGTTCTATGTGAGAAGAATTTAAATAATGCAGTTATGAAAGTAAATTCTTTATACAATATATAACTATTGTACAATTATAGTTTTCTATAAAGAAATCAAAAAATACACATTTAGGGGAAAGAATAACATTCTAAAATGCAATTGTTCTTTACAACATACTAAATATTTAATGAGAAAAAATAAAAAGAGTAACTTTCTGTTAAATTTTTGCTAAGTTTATTCACAGGAAACCTTTCCAATAGAGATTTCAAAAGAAGCACGTTTATAAATTCAGCTGAAGTTTTCAATGTATGTGTATCCCTTTACTTTTTATAGTTCTGTATTCTTTTAAAAAAATAATGAAGCCATAGTTCATATATAACATGTAAATTCTTTACATACTACCAGCGGAAACCAATGCTATTTTTCCATGTTCTTTATTGAGTCTACTTACAGAAAAAGGAAAATGAGCAAAGTTGTGAGAATGATTTCCTCCAGGATATGGTTCTCAGAGTGGAAGTAGTTGGCTTAATTTTGTTCTAAATTACATCATTTTTGGAACAACGCAAAACATCACTAGAAAAATGCAATGTTGAGAAATAAACCACCCACCTGGAAAAAGGGAATGTCCCCTTGGTTGTGTTCTCTGCATATGAGCTGTGACTTGTTGCACAATGATTTATTCTTTACTTTGAACTCTTTTTCTGAGAACATATGATGTCTGTTTTCTGTTTTAGAAAATATTTTGCTAACCAATTATACTTCAGTACTACTAATGGTGAATGACTGTGACAATATTCACATTTCTGTAAAATGTTTTTAACCAAGAAACTTTATACAAATTTAAAATGATCTTTAATGAATTTTAATATAGCACCTGACTGCACTACTGTAGCTTACATGCGACCTGTATTGTTTTGCAGCTCAGTGTGGCGGCAGTGTGTCAGATTTCAGTGGTGTGATCCTCAGTCCTGGCTTTCCTGGAAACTATCCCAGTAGTTTAGATTGCACATGGACAATTAAGCTGCCCATAGGATTTGGTATGTATGTTATAAACATATGAAAGTGCATGAAATATTCAGAAGACATCCTGAAAGAGTATCAGCATCTCCCAAGAAGTTATAAAAAGCTTAACAAAGCACGGTTCATTTTGGAAACACATGCAGTGATCTAAATTGAGTGATTAAAATTTGAGCAACATTTCTAAATGTAAACCTCACTATTCAGGATTAATTATAGTGTTGCCCATTTGTGATAAATAAAATGTAATTTGTGGTGTAGTTTGTGCAGTCTAAGAGGTTGTAAGCTCTGAAAGTTTCACCATCAAAGACGTAGACCATAGTTTCTTCTTCACTACTGACACACACTTTGGCTCTTCCCCAGTTGGGCTATTCCATACAATGATACAGTGAGCATGAGAGTGCACTGATCTCTTAAAAACATAAACAAACAAAAAACTGATCTCATTTTCTTTGGGTATATCTCAGTTTGAGACTGTTGGATGCATCTGGAAAGATTCTGACACATGCATATGCACAAGAATACCAAATACGAAAATTTCACGCATAATTGCTTCTGTAACTCTTTTCTTATTGGACACACCTTCTTTTCTTCGTAAAGAAATCTTTTTTACATTTGAAGTATAGTATGCATTTTCAAGAGTTAGGCTTCAAAATGTTTGCAGATATATTACTTCTCTCACTCTGCTAATACAACTCCCGCTATGTTCATCTATTACTGCTGCACTTAGCAAATTCTTCTCATCCTTAAATCATTAAAGCCTTATCTGAATAGCTTTTTCAGACCATGTGAGCTGGTGCATGCGAGCCAAAATGTTCTTTGTTGAGGGCAATCTTTGTTGTGGAATTTCACAAGACTAAAATGAATAGATACTCTTTGAAAACTCTAAGCACATCTTGCCCTGGATAGACAGCAAACTTATGGTTCAGAACTTGAGAACTTATTTATGAACAAAGCAGAAACATATCTAAGTGTGGGGCTGGGGAGATAGCCCAGTAGAGTAAGCAATTGCCTGGCAAGCGCAAGGGCCTGAGTTCAATCCCTGGTTCTGGAAAAAAAAAAAATCTAAATGCAATGGTGTGTGTGTGTGTGTGTGTGTGTGTGTGTGTGTGTGTGTGTGTCTGTGTGTAATTTATTAAAATACAGAGTATTATTAAACTTATTTCTCTCTTTTAGGTGTACACCTCCAGTTTGTAAATTTTTCTACAGAAACGATCCATGATTACTTGGAAGTAAGAAGTGGATCATCAGAGTTGAGTACAGTCATTGGTCGGCTTAGTGGTCCCCAGATCCCCTCCTCCCTGTTCAGCACGACCCATGAGACCAGCCTGTATTTTCACAGTGACTACTCACAAAATAAACAGGGCTTTCACATTGTATATCAAGGTGAGAAAATTCATAAAAAGGTCAGTGTATTTATTCCTCATGTGCAGTTAGAAATATTTAACTAGGGCCAGACAGATATCTCAGTGGACTAAAGCACTTGCTTAGGCAGAGAGCAGGAATTGGAGTTCGATCCCTGGCATAGCCTGCCAGCCCGGCCCCTGGGTCCTGCTGAGACAGTGATTGAGCCTTGGCATGGTGACACACACCAGCAATCCTAAAACTTGGGAGGCTGAAAACAGGAGGATCACTGTGAGTCTGACCTGCATAATGAGACCCTGTAGACTCGGTGCTATATACATAAAAAAGAGAAATGTTTAACTAAAAAGTATTTTGTGTATTCTGCTTTTAAAGAGAAAAGACTTGCAAGATTTAGTGAGGAATATTTTTACACAGTGAAACTCACAGACAACTATGCAAGGAACATAATAGTTTCTGAAACTAAAAGAACCGTAGCTATGAAAAGCAGATTAAATTAGTCTTGGGTCAGTATAGAAATTAGGCCAGAAAGGTAATTAGCCGAGTAAACTGGCATCAAAGATGCAGCCTTGTTTTTCTATCAAGTTGAATATCTAAAAGTTATTTTATGTATTGATGTTCTATCTTATGTGAAATTATTATCAATTTTAATTTTGCTTTATAAGGTCATGATGATATCTTTGATTTTGGTCCATTGCCATGAAAATATGAATCAACAATAACTTGGATGATATTATGTTAGATTCACCCTATGTAAAACTGCTGCGTGACCCTGAGTGAGATTTGCGCCCATTTTATCTTAGGTGATAGACTGAGGCCATGCTAGGCTCAATCACTAGTTTTCCCTAATTGGCCTTTATGGCCTAGGACTTGGCCACCATTTCCTCCTTCGTATGATTCTACCCTGACAGGTCTGGGACAAAGCCCACATAACGTGTGTACTAAGATTTATGTAAATTGTCACTAATCAGTAAAGTATATCTGTTGCTGTTATATTATTCCCAATTGGAAAGGTTCTATTAACATTAAATTATGAGAACATTTTATGAAGTATGGTGTGACAGAAGTTCATCAAAATAAGTTGAGGTTTTTTTCCATCGCCACTTAATTAGTGAAAGTCTTCATGGTATTTGGTCATGTTGACTGTAAGCTTTCTAAATGCAAGGCCATTTTGTTGTTCACTGATGCGTATGTGAATTGTGGAGAAAAGTAAGGACCCCACGCATATCTTGTCACTAAACAAGAAGCTGGCTCTGCTGGCTCTCACCATAGCGTTATGCACACGCACCAGGAGAGTATTCCCTAAACAAATGAGTGAAATTGTGGCTGAGTGGTTCTCTTTTGCGGCTAGACATCTCAGAACCATATTGAGGACTTTTCTAGAACAACAAATAGCCTACACGATGCTCCCTCGTATCCCCTCCGAGCCTGGCTCATTCCCTGTTTCCTAACCTCATTTCCTCTCAACATGATGTTATATGAAGGCTGTGAGATAGTTTCCTATGTTCTCTGAGAAACAAGTCATGATTGATGTAACAAAAGTAAAAAAGCTCTTACATATTTACATTGTTATTGACATAACATTGTTGACGAGGTATACAACAAATAGCAATGATGACTAGGTAGGATTTGTGAGTCATATTGAATGTTAAACATCTTCCCTATGTAACTGATATAATTGAATTAACAGCACTTTAAAGAAACTGTATCCAAGTCCATAGAGAGAACATTATTTTTTTTTTATTTTTCAGAATAGTACATTGTATACAACAGAGGAAATATCAGTGCTAACAATGGAAACATTATTATGTCTGTTGATTCCTGGGAACCTTTCTCTTGTACACTTAAAATTTATTGTCCACACTTCCTTATAAAACTAAATTGAATAGAAAGTAGAATTGTACCCATTTTCCTAACATCGCACATTTGTCTCTGAATCCTTTCCTATTCAAAATTATCTTTTAAGAGTAGGTGGTGATTGAAAGAGTTTAATAAAATATTTCTCTTTCTCATAATCAGATGATGCATATTTATGAATATTTGAGTTAAGAATTGTTTTTGAGGGCCGGCAGTATAGCTCAACAGATTTAGCACTTGCTTAGACGAAATCGTAGGGGCCAGGATTCGGTTCCTGGCTGCTAGTGCCATGCCGGCCCCGCTCTAGAGCTGTAATCCCAGAGCTGGGGAGGTACAAACAGGAGGAACACTATGACTCAGTAGTGAGACCCTAAAAAAAAAATTGTTTTTGATTTCAAATTTTTTGGGAGGTGTGTGTGTGTGTGTGTGTGTGTGTGTGTGTGTGTGTGTGTATCTGCATTTATAGAGTATTAACTAAAATAAAGAGACAGATTAAGCAAAAAGCATATAATATTTAGACATATTTATTCATCTAAAATCTTAGTCGTACAATTTCGTATTGCATTTTACAGAAAACTAGGTAGCATGTTCAACTTCTAGTGCAGATATTTTAAAATTTTGAGAACTAGAGAATTTTTATGGTCCGCAGGAAAATAGTCTGTCGGTAATTTAAATTTTATTGGTTAGAATAAGGTGTAAATTTCTTAATAATAATTTTTTAGATATTTATGTCATTTGAGTAGATGCCTTGCTCATCAGTTCAGAATACAATTAGCAGTATTTAAGACTTATGAAGTGAAAGACAGTGAATAAGTCTTTGGAATGTAATGGTAAACAAAGCAAACAGATCTTTTACCTCATCCAGAGGGTTAGCAAAAACATAGAAACAAATATATATATATATATATATATATATCCCAACAATATCAGGATAATTAAAATGCAGAGTTAATTTTCTGTTAGTTTAAAAGGGAAGTTTTTTTTTGTTTGTTTTTGTTTTTTTAATGAAATGTGCTTTTCAGGGCTGGGAGATAGCTCAGTAGAATAAGTACTTGCCTGTCAAGGACAAGGTCCTGAGTTCAATCGTTGGTACCTTGAAAAAAAAAATAGATAAATAAAAAAATAACCTAAAAAAAGAAGTTTTTAAAACAAACTTCAGAGAAGTATAATGTGGTTTGTTTCTTTTAGAGAATCAAAGGATTTTAAAACATGAAAAGGCTCAGAATTAGGCCTATACTCATATTTGTTTTATCCTGTGTGCCGGAAACACAATAAGGAAGCAATTGTATTTTTCTAGAGAGAATGAGAGTGTTATAGAGTTGTGGTTGTAAGAAGGACTTGCATTTTTGTCCAGGTTGCAAATTCAGATAGGTTGCAAACATACGTGCAGAAACATACTTTTTGTGAATTGTACTAACATTTCAATTATGCAAATTATAAACACGAGAAATTTGTATCACACCATCATTAACAGTGTCTATCATCAATCTGAATTATTATTGATAACTAAGTACAAGGAGCATTACAACAGTTCATAAACTACTAATGGTACCCATCTAGCTTCTGGGAAATTTACCAAAAAAAAAAAAAAAAAAAAAAAATGTCTGTGTTGTTTGTTTTTTTCTAGCCTATCAGCTGCAAAGCTGTCCCGATCCACGTCCATTTCGAAATGGTTTCGTAATTGGCAATGATTTTACTGTGGGTCAGACCATTTCATTCGAATGTTTCCCAGGATACACCTTAATTGGAAATTCAGCTCTCACCTGCCTTCACGGAGTCAGTCGCAATTGGAATCATCCACTGCCAAGGTGTGAAGGTACGCTTCTACCCTGGAATTGTCTTTAGGAGACCTGTTCGTATTTAGCCAATCTTGTGGTGACATTCTCTCTTGTCTTTTCTTTCCAATGGCATGTTAAGTATATACATAAAAATTGCATGCTCACCTATCTTTCCATTAAATTTTTCAGAGGAAAAATGAACGTAGCATTTCCAAATTCAATAACTCGCTTGATAACCACTGGCAGTAGTCCTGATGATCCCCATTGGTAGTGGACATGAAACGTATTGCCATTATTGCAGTTTTCTTCTCGGTGTATAGCTGGTAGTGGTGTTGGTGCTGGTGCTTGTGTGTGTCTGTTTAATAGTCATTAGGAACCAATACCTAGACACTACTACTAAATTTGAGCGCTTTTCTTTAGAAAAGTATCTTAGAGATTTTGTTTGTTTGTTGTTTTGTTTTGTTTTTCGATACCAGGGAAGGAACTTGGGACCTTGCACTTGCTAGGCAGAGCACTTATGCCGCTTAGCTATCTCCTTGGCCCTAGAAAAGAGTTTTAATTCAAAAGGTTGTGTGCATCTCCAAGAGTCTTAAATGTGCATCTCTACATAAAAGTTAAACAATGCTTTCTTATAATGTATTTTAAAAGAAAACATAAGGTAATTTACCAGTTTTGTGGTCATTAATCATAATAAAGCATAAAGATATGGCACACTTTATAAAGAAAAATACATATATGACTATATCTTGCCCCTTTTTGTCGGTTGCATTTTATATGTTTCAAATAACATCAACAGGTGGCATGGATGCCCTTTATTCCACTTAAGACTATGATATGGTTGCTTTTTTCTGTCTACTCAATTGATGGATATAATTGTTAGCGTTTTATTTGGTGTCTTTTTCCACAGCTCTTTGTGGGGGGAATATCACTGCTATGAATGGCACTATTTATTCTCCCGGATATCCTGATGAATATCCAAACTTTCAAGATTGCTTTTGGCTTGTAAGAGTACCTCCGGGGAACGGAATCTACATCAATTTTACTGTCCTTCAAACAGAACCAATCTACGATTTCATTACTGTATGGTAAGCCAGGACCACTGTTACTGAACGACTCAGCTATATATAAGAGTGAAGCGGGTAGAAATGAAAATATATCACAGTCCTTTGCTTCAAATTGCCATCTGCTATTTGCGTTGATAAAACTGAGGGTGGCATGTGAGTTTTTACAGAATGAGATGAACAAGAGAAATAGACTTTGGCGTCTTACTATATGAGGAAGATATTCACTGTAAAATAAAACCTTCATAGGTGAAAAATGATGTAAAGGTATTACTTTTATGCTAAAATAACCAATTAATAGAGAGTAAATTAAGGACATTAGCTAGCTACTAAGACTGGTGAAATTTAGAGCACTTATTCAAAGTACAGTTATTTAGCTATAGAATTCTATCCTAATAATTCATTGTAAAATCTCATAATTGTACTATGAATTAAAACATATTTATTTGAAAATATAAAGAATTTCTCTGAACTGGTCATTGAAAACTGGGCAACAGAAGTGCTGTCTGAGTTTCTCAGGCCTTTCTAATTTTAGTAATACACAATTCTCAAAAATGTTGCCATGGAAAATAAAAGGGGAACAAACTGGAAGCCTTTGAAAGAATCTCAGTTTGCTGAAAAATAAAAGACAGTGGCCTGATTACAGTGAATATGGATGCTTTCTGTTGAGGTGTACTTGTGACCATTTTCACACTTGGCATTTTAAAACATATCATCACCTATATAGTCACAAAATTCACCAATATGATTATCACTTATTGATTATTTTATTTACTGCATCTTTGCTATTATTAACATTATAACAGAAATATATTCAATAATTTATTTGAAGTTTGTGTACAATTTTACATGAGCTCTTCTCATGCTCCCTTTTTCCTCACGATAGGGATGGGCCAGACCAAAACTCACCTCAGATTGGCCAGTTCAGTGGCAACACTGCTTTGGAGTCAGTCTACAGCACTTCAAACCAGATTCTCATAAAATTCCACAGCGATTTCACAACAAGTGGATTTTTTGTGCTGAGTTATCATGGTTGGTAACACCTAAGTCTTTTTATTTCATTGGATATAGTTTAAAACCTCTCAAAAAATGAATATAATACATGTTAAAGCAGTGATTCAAAGATATTAAAACTCTACACATTCATCACTGTAAGCAAATTCAGCATTTCAAATACATCTATTGTAAGGAACGATCTCTTTTCTTTCTTTCTTTCTTTCTTTCTTTCTTTCTTTCTTTCTTTCTTTCTTTCTTTCTTTCTTTCTTTCTTTCTTTCTTTTGAGGAGCTGGGGATTGAACTCAG
>PVJA010003183.1:22046-98083 GCA_004027025.1 Myocastor coypus
AAAAAAAAAAAAAAAAAAAAAAAAAAGAACTTAGTACCTTACACTTGCCAGGCAGGCAGTTGTGCTCCTGAGCTATCTGTCTGGCCCTTGAAATTTTCTTCATTATTTAGGAATATTATAAATGAGAAAATGAATACAGGAAATAAATCTATTGGTAATTACTGAGGAGAAAATAATTATTTTTGCATAGAAGCCAATAATACAAAACCTGGAGTTCATATTGTATTGCATGTGATTTGGAAGCACCTAGATTTTTCTATAGAAAACCTTTCATCTATTGAAACTTCTGCAAGTCCTTCAAGAATCAGAATCCAGTATCCATATGCTTTATATCACATTGCCTATTCACTTATGCTCTTCTATCGAAACTATTTATTCAAAAACCTTAGATTTTTTAAGTGACTTTCCAATCATTAAGTTCATGACTTTTACTCCAGTGAAATGACTTATGGAGTTTCAGTTTTATTTGTTTACTTAAAATTGTTCTTGGTCGTATATTCATAATATTAAAAGTTTTAAAGGACTTTCAAGAAGTTTCCCAGAGGTGTTTTATTTTTACTAAACATTGATTTGGTTCCATTATAAATGAGAACATGTTTATTTGTAATAACATCCTTTTCTTCATATTATTGATCTCATAAAAATATATTGTGTATTGCTGAGGAGTATTTACTCAGTAATTTACTAAATTAAATTTTCAAAAAAGTGAAAGTTTGAGGATGGACTTGTACTTGGTCCATTATAGTAGAACACAAGTTGATGTTTATAAAACAAAGCGAGAATGTATTTGAAGCTCAAATGTTATATTCTAAGAAAAATATGATATGTCACTATGATTGTGTTAAAAGATGTTACAGCCCTTTGGGGAGAGAAAATTAACTATGTATAGGTAAGTTCTTCAGTCTGGGTATGTATGAGCCTGTTAGAGGGTATGTAATTAGTATCCCTAGAAGTAATGAGCACTGTATCATAGCTAATTAGAAATTGCAGCGTTGAGCCAGACAACTTTCTAGGGTTTCTATGGAATAGGCTTCTCACTTACTTCTTCACACACTGCCTTCTCAGGGGCATATTGCCTGGCCTCGCAGTCCTTCTTGTCAAATCAATAGACGCAGTCTTAACCTCAGAGCCCCTGTGTTCTGAGTTCACCTAAAGCCAGTGCCATATGAACGATGCTCAGGTCTCCTGCCAGCTAGCAGAAGCCAGGCTTCCCTCTCTTTTGGTTTGAGGGGACAAGTGCCTGGATTGATGAACACTCCGACCTTGATACTGAGGAACAAATTCTTCATGCCAGTGCCACTTTGGAATGTGGTGTGACCGCTGCTACCATTGTGGAACTTGGGGATCCATGGCTTTTTTCTCAGTGCGAAGTCTTTCCCTCTTGCAATTTTGAGGCTGCAAAGAGTGGAGAGCTGCCGCCTCGTGTGATGCCCTCAGGCCGTCCTTTTTGATTCTATGGCTCCTTCCCAGCAATGGAGATCTTTTGAACTTTATCTTTGCAGCCCACAGCTTTATTAGAGCTTCTTTTCTGGCCAAACTCACAATATTTTAAATCATCCTGCTTGGCTCTTTGCTCTTGATTTTCAACATATATCTGGCTAAAACCCCCAATAACAGCCATGCCACTGCCTCAATAGTTCATTGCTTTGAAATATCTTTTGAAAGATTAATCAGTCTGCCATGCTTAATCTCAGTCTTAGGCAAAGTCTCTGGGAATGAGCATAATTCAGACAGACTTTCACACAAGCCATAGCATAAATCATCTAGAGTCTAACAACCAACCTTCCCATTTGAAACCTCTCCGACCTGGTCTTTACAGGTAGGCCTTCTGACAGTCTTCTGGTCTGAGCTCTGACCAGAATCTCCCCTGCTGTACAGCTAAAGTTTATCCAGCTCTTTGCAAGTAGATGGCCTCATCAAACCTTTCCTATCTCTTCCCATAAGCAATTCTCAAAACTTTGTAATCCACATGGTCAGGTTAGTCAAAGCAATGATCCCACTCCTACAGTACCAAATTCTGTCTTAGTTACTCTTCTCTCGTTACTGGGACAAATACTTGCCAGCATCCAACATGAAGGAAGGAAAGATTTATTCAGCTCAGAGTTACTGGAGGTTTCAGTCCATATTTGGCTGGCTCCAAGGCTGAGTGGAAGAGGGCAGAGAGCATGCAGTTCATGACAGCGTGACAGCATCAAATAGCCACAGAGGCAACCAACCAACCAGGGCAACAAAGAGCAGCAGAGGGAGGATCTATTTCTCTGTGTCTCTTATAATACACTCAGGCTATGACCCCAGGGTGGGGAAGGACACACACCCATAATCTCAGCAATACAAATATCCATAATCCCCACAGTGCTAAAACACATGATTCTAGCGAATCATGAGTTAGTCTCAAATGCTAGAAGCCCCTGCCCATGACTGTATGAGGCTTTGGGGCAGACAGCTAGACACAAGCCATAACACTGACAAAAAAACAAATGGCCATTGTAAATGTCCCCTGTTACTTATGAATGTGAAATGGAACTTAACCATGTAGATGAGAGGTCTCTGTCCATTGCTTGTGAGTTTCTAATAGGCTCTGACCTGAGACATGATAGCTGCCAATAACTGTCTGCACATGGAGAGGTCTGTCACATAGCAGATATTAGAGTCTTCTAAGGATAACACTGAGATTTCCTAGCACCTTTGCTTCCCAATGGCTTCTGGTGCACCTCTAAATAAACGCACAGGTGAGCTTTGTTGATTTATTTCTTGTTATGTTTTTTCTTGTGTTTAAATTCAAAGATGAACTCTTGTTCTTGATTGGCTGTGGTCTCTGCCTTAGTTATTCTTCTCTTGTTGCTGGGTTAAATACCTGACATCCAAAATGAAGGAAGGAAAGATTTATTTAGCTCCCAGTTACTGGAGGTTTCAGTCCATACACAGAGAGCAGCAGTTCATGATGGCAGAACAGCAACAAATGGCAACAGAGGTAAACAACCAACCAGGGCACCAGAGGACAATAGAGAGAGTTTGTCCCTCTGTCTCTCTTTATATTACATTCAGGCTCTCTACCTCAGCCTACCTGCTTTAGCCACAACCACAATCCTACCAGTACTCAGACCCATAGTCTCATCAATACTAAAACACATAATCCCAATGGATCATGAGTGAGTCTCAAACTCTAGAAGTCCCCACAATTGCATGAGGCTTTGGGGGGACAACTAGCCATAGACCGTAACAGTCTTATGTAGGTAAAATAAGGAAGGAAGGAAGAAAGGAAGGAAGGAAGGGAAGGAGGGAGGGAGGGAGGGAGGGAGGAGAAAGAAAGAAAGAAAGGAAGGAAGGAAGGAAGGAAGGAAGGAAGGAAAAAAGGGCTGCTTTTACAGTGTCGGTCCTGCAAAAATGAAATTTGTAAATAACTTTGCCCCTGATGAGACATACAGCTAGTGTAGGCCAACTCACTAGACAATTGCCTAAAAAGCTAAAAAAAAAAAAAAGTTGTTTAATATTTTTACCTCATTATTAAAATTCAGCTAGCGTTTAATGAGACACTATGAAGCCTGATTTCAAGTGAACCTGCTTAAATTCCTTTTTATTTATTCATTTATTTTTCTTTTTGAGACGGGGTCTCATTATACAGTTCAGGCTGGCCTTGAGCTCACTTTCTAACCCAGATTGGTCTTAAACTCACACTGATCCTCCTGCCTCAGCTTCTCATTTGCTGGGATTACAGGTATGTGCCACCCCGCCTGGACTCATTTTAGATTACTTTTGAAATGACATTACTAAAACTACATAATTGAGTATAAGATTATCAGTGGTTCTCCTCCCCGCAGTTTTCCCCAAATGATGAGATTGTAATATTAAAGTGAATCACAACTGATGTGCCCCAGTGTTCATCTAGTTTGGAGGGGAACATAGAATATTACTTTTATCCTCTGTGAGGAAAACTGCACCCCTAGCTGGCTGAAAGGTTATGTGTTTGTGCTGCTTTGCTGGGGAGAAAGAATGGCCATTTGCCAGTGTTCTGTTTTGTCTTTTCTGAAGCAGCTTTTAATAGCTCAGTTGAATGGAAGGAGATAAACACAGCATTCTCTTCTGGAATTGGATTGGATTGGGTGCTTTAGTGCAAAGAAAATAGGAAATTAAAAATGAGGAAAAAAGATTGCTAGGAACAAACCCTACAGCAATTTTAAGAAATTTGTTTGGACTAGAAGCAGATATCTCTGCACATTTGTACAAACTGGGCACTTTTCAAATAAAGGCCGTCTTCAAAGATCCCAGCATACAGGAGACAGTGATCTCATGTTGGCGTTAAAAAAGTAAATAATGTTCCAAGGCTGAATGATATGTCTAGTACGATGATTCCTTTAAAATCAACACAGATTTAGATCCAACATGTTTTTTTTTTTTTTTTAAATTGTAGACATCCATTGTATACAGCTTTTCTGCAAATTCCCATGACTGTGACTTTTTCTAATAGAGCAACCCAGTGAAAATGTGAACTAAAATTACAGACTCACACCGTTTAAGCTTTGGATGGCATAATTCAGAATGGGTACTACCTTATGTGCCAGCCTCTGTTCTGCCAAGAGCTACACTTGCAGCCCTGTGTGCCTCCTTTCACACCCGTAGGACACCACCCTCCAACCCACCCCCACAGTGAGAAACTAAGAGCACTCAGTTTCCAAGGTAATTTGTAGTTCCAACTATCTGACTCTAAGTCATGACAATATTGGGTAAATTTGCATAACATATGTTTATTCTCTTTGAAGATAATCAAAATATGTACTTCGTACAAGATGAGATATTTCTTCCATGCTCTTGGCTATGGCTTCGTATTTCTTGAGCATGACTTCTAGACCAGTGTCCTGGTAGGTTTTTGACCACACAAGGCATAGCATTTGTTATTCAGAACTATTAAACATGTTTTAATACTTATGATATTTATATAATACTTTAATGTACATCAATGTGACAATAAAGAATTGCAGCAATTTTAAAATATATCTAATTTAAATCAGATAGAAGCAAAGCGAATGGCTTGGTGTATTATGGGAGATCATGTAGTTAGTTTCAATGACATGCTCATGAGCAAGGACATATCAGACTGAAGCTGTAGCATACAGGGCCAGACATCATCCCAGTAAGCATGCTGATGCGGATGTTTAAGACCACATACATCTGGTCCTGTTCTTAGTACTGGAAAAAATTTTAGTACAGTATCAAATGTATTTCTGTGTTAAGACGAGAAAACAAAAGCCCAGACTCTTAGAAATTTACCTAAGGTCAAAGCATTAGCAAATAGCAAAAGCAAGATTTGAACTGACTCAGTCTGCTTCAGGCATAAATAGTAGATTAGACGCCTTCATGTTCAAGCTACTACTCACCAACACGACTTAGAGGTTATGTAGTTTTCAGTGAGCTTTATTGGATTGATAAACACATTTGCAGAAAGAGCTGAGGTACTATGCAGTATTTAATTCCTCGCTTTTCATTTATGTTTCTGGGATTTGAACACAGGACTTAGTACCAGCTGGAGTGTACTGAACTTCTAAGTACTTCCCTATCCTTCAATCCCACTGTGGCCCTCAATTACAAACATCTAATTCATCACACCCTACATGTACCATTGTTATACTGCGTCCTGCTCCTATTGACAGAGATTACCTTCATAAACTTTACAAAAGTTATTTTAGTGACTTCCAATGTGTTTCATTAGCAAATGTTTTTCATAAATGGGAAATGAAAGTAAGGAAAAGAGGAAAGAACAAATAGTTCATCAGTGGTATTTATTCATGTGTAAGCACTAAATATTCCAAAGGCATAGGATCCCAATATTATATAAAAACTGATTAGCTTTATATAATTCTCTTTGTGTGCCAGATGCCGAAACAAGTGTTTTCCCATTTAAATTCATTGGATCATCATAGTCATAGTCTAATATGTCATAAAGTTATTGCTACCACTCCTATTTACTATTTACTGTTTATGACAATATTTCAACAAATGACAAATAACTTTCCCAAGTTTTCTCACTTGTCAGTTTTGTAATGAGGATTTGAAAGTAGAGCTCAGGACTGTATGCATGTTCCTTAGGTTTATTAGTAGAAATTAGATATATGTGGCTTAATACTTTTAATGTATAGCCTAGGTAGATAAGATGGTCAGGAATTCTGAAGTTTCAGGAAATCCAGATAGTCTCTTTAAAAGATAGCCGGACGTGGTGGCTCACACCTGTAATCCCAGCACTTGGGAGGCTGAGGCAGGAGGATTGGTGCGAGTTCGAGACCAGCCTGGGCTACAAAAGTGAGCTCAGGACCAGCCTCAACTGCATAGCGAGACCCTGTCTCAAAAAGACAAAAAAAAAAAAAAAAAAAAAAAAAAAAAAAAAAAGATAGAAATATATATATATATATATATATATATATATATATATATATATATGCAAGTTAATAGGTGTAGAGGCTGGGGAGATATCACGGCACTCTAGGTACTTGCCTGGTAAGCGCAAGGACCTGAGTTCGATCTCCATTATTCCATGCTGTGCCAGCCCAAAAACTCTGGGCATGCATCCACCAAAGCCAGGTGCAGTGCCATATGTCTGTACTCCAAGCACTGGGGAGGCTGAGATAGGGGAATCACTATGAGTCCTAGCTGCCTAGCAAGACTCTGAACCAAATAAATAAGTAAATAAAAATATTTTTTTAATTAACAGGTGGAGCTAAGTTAGCTTCATGAAGCAGAGATATTGGGGATCGAATCAAGGATTTTAATTTAATGTATCCTAAATCATTTGTAGAACTTTATGGTCTTTCATCCTTCACCATAGAGCTCTTTACTAGTCTCTAGGTATCTAATATCATGACCGTGCGCTTTTCTGGGAATGAAGGAAGGCATAAAGAGAAGCCAAGCTGACAAAGGGTTAAATGTACTAGTTAAGCTGAATCATTGGAATCGTCAGTGTCATTGATTTGAAGGTTAATAAAGAGATCAGCAGAGGATGCTTCTGGGTGTGGGTGTGTGGGACCCAGAGGCTGAACTCTGAATGCTGGATTTGTTATCTGGCGATTTCCTCTCTGGAGCTACAGTATTAGCTGCTTTCTACAGAGCAATATTAAGCAGCTTTTACCTGACACCATACCTCTTTTGCCTTGGCCATGGAGATAGAGGCCAGACTCTGGCCCACAGGGATTTAAGGACCACCTTGAATTACATTACAGCAAGACCCTGTCTCAAAAAATTACATGGTTCAGTCACAAAAGCCTTATTTTCCAGGAACTATGGGAGAATCTACTTCTGTGCCATTATCTAGAACTTTGACTCCAAATTGCTTCCATTTCTTTCCCACTTATAGCTTGAACACAGGGTCATCTTACAACTATGTTTAGACACTATCTGTCTTTTGGTAATCTGTACTCTGCCAATTATTTAGCACATCTCTCTTGAATGATAGGCACGGAGACAGAAGGGAGTCACTGAATTATGAAAAAGGCACACAGTCTCCCACCTGTAACCTAAATCTGGCTTGGGTATAAACAATGAAAAGTTAAACAAATACCCAGATAATGTTAAATTTAAAACACACCAGCATTGTGTATGACAGAAAACAGTGCTCTCTAAACGCAGAGTTTAGTAAGGAGTGGGAGAGTGTCTTAGTTACTCTTCTCTTATTGCTGGGACAAATGCCCAACACCCAAAATTAAGGAAGGAAAGGTTTATTTAGCTCACAGTTACTGGAAGTTTCAGCCTATATTTGGCTGGATCCAAGGCAGAGAGGCACATGGCAGAGAGCAGCAGTTCATTGCAGTGGAACAGTGAAAATGGTGACAGAGGCAATAGAACAACCAAAGGAGCAGAGAGCAACAGCCTGAATCTGTGTCTCTATCTCTCTTTAAATTACATCAGGCTCTCTGCCTTAGCCTATCAGCTTCAGGCCACACCTATAATTCCCAGCAGTACTCAGACCAATAACCTCATCAGTACTAAAACACATTATCCCAGTGGATCATGAGTCAAATCTCAAACTCTAGAAGTCCCGCCCTATGATTGCATGAGGTTTTGCAGAGACAACTAGACATAAACCATAACAGAGAGAGAGACACTGAGAAGCTCAGAAGGGATATTTAACTTTGGGGTATGGCATTCGGAATCCAGACAAAAAAGGTCATACTAAAGTCTAAAGAATCAAGGATAACACTCAGGTGGAGATGGAGAAAATGTATGCACAAGAAAACTGGTTCAAAGGGCAAGCCAAGTAGCTCAGTGGATTACATCACCTAAAGCAGGCACAAGGGCCAGTGGTTCAATGTCGGGGCCTGCTATGTTAGCCCTGCCCTCCCGGGTGCACTCAGACAGCAATTAGACAGCAATTGAGACTGAGCGTGTTTGCACTTGCCTGTAATCCCAGCTCTTGGGAAGCTGTAAATAGGCAGATCACTATGATTTTGATCTAGTAGCATGACCCTGAACACCCTGTAGACCCTTCCCTAAAAATACAAAAGAAAAAGAAAAAGAAAGCTGGTTCAGAACTCACAGTTCTAAGAGTGATGAGACTGGGTGTTATTGAAGCAGTGAGCTACATAGGTCATTCTCAGCAGGTCCTATGGATTCCCATGTTCAAGAATTCTACACAAATGAAAATGGCTTTCTTCCTTAATAGAACAGCTCATGTTTCATGTAAAATGTATAGGCAATGAAGTAACACAACACCAATATGGGCGTCTTCATGTCTCTCTAATTTCAGAGTTGTGTCCATTTTACATTAAAGTCAGGAGATGTTCTCTTAGGAAAGCACAGTTTCGTGAATTCTCAGGACAGGGCTCTCTTTTCCTTCCTCCTCCTTTCCTCTAACCACTTTAACATTTCCTTACAATTGCATTTGACCTGGGTAGCCATCCTCCTTTTAAAACTTAAGTTGAGAAGTCAATTTTCAAAAATTCCTACTTACTCTCTACCCAATTTTTGCTCACAAATGGTTTACATTTTTCCATCCCAGGGCTCACTTCCCAGCATGTGTTTTATCTTCTCTAGTGATATCCCCTCTGTGTAGAGCAGTGTTTTACTTGAGAATTGCTATTGTGAATGACAAGCTCTTGTATAATTAAGAGAAAAGTACTGTAAGGAGAATGCATGATAGGACAAGTACCAACAGGCAGAAGAAAATCGAATCAAATTTCATTTGGCTTATTGCTATTTCTTATATTTGGCAAACTTTCCTCTTCTGTCTTTATTAAACTGCATATTTATTACACAACTCACCCCTTTGCTACATAACGCTGAATTGACAACTTGATTTTGATGAAGTTCATTTCTCCACCAAAAATGTTCTTCTGTCCGCTCTCTGTTTAGAACTGGAAAAGTTTTAATTATTCTACACGTTTATTCCTTCCTCTTGTAGGAGTTCTCCTTATCTGGTTCAGTTGGTGCCCCTGACAGCTTCTGTAGTACTCTTGCAATAGGCACAATATCACAAAAATCAGTCTTGAAGATAGAAGACACAGGCTTCAGTTCTGCCTATTGTGTTTCTTGTATCAACTACTATGTTAGTTACTGTTGGCATTGTTGAGAAAAATACCCAACACCCAGTGTGAAAAGAGGAAAGGGTTATTTGGTCCCCAACTCGTATATGCAGCAGTCTGTAGTTGGCTGGCTCCAAGGCAGAGTGGCCTGGCAGATAGGCAAGCAGGCCAGAGTGGACCATAGCTTTGGATCCTTTATAACTTATCTACTTAGGGCCACTTAGGGTGGGTAACGTGCACGCTCTTAATCCTATTGCCTTGTTTCCTAGCATTGCACCATGCATGAATTCCAGCATCACACACATTATATCCAACAACTTCTTAAAAATCCCCATCTATGACCATGGGGACATATAAACAATGATCAAGGTAACATAACATTCAGCCTCTGGCCTCCCAAAGACTTTAACATATCCATTTATGTAAAAGTCATTTAGTCCATCTCCAAGAATGACCAAAGCTCTAATGCTTTCAGCATTGCTGAAAAGTCCAAGTTCTAAATCTCTGATATTTAAGGCAAGCTCTTAGCAGTGAGGCCCTGTATACATGATAGTAAAGTTAAACTCCAATAGTCATTGACACAATAGAGACTTCCATCCAAGAGGTTACAAGGAGATAGATATCACGGAATGGAACAAAGCAAGACAACAACCTAGCAGGGCAAATATTATATTTCAGAGTTCCACTTCTGGCATACCTAAAAATCTGTGGCAACTTGTGAGTTACAAAGGGCTTGGGTGGCCCCACCCATTCAGCACCACTGGTGATTGTATTTCCCATGGCTTCTTTCTGGAGTCAACTGTACTTCCTCCATAGTTTTCCTGAGGAAACTGTATTTCACAGATGATCCACATTCCTGTAGTCTACAAGTTTCTGGGGTCTCCACTGTAGCTCAGGCTTCACACTCTCAGCTTCATACACTGCACACTCAGGGTCACATTGCCTGGGCTCCCAGGCCACCCTCTGAAATCTGGGTGGAAGCCTTCTTGATCCCACAATTTTCACATTCTGTGTGCACATAAACAAGCACCAAATGGATGATGCCAAGGTCTGCCAACAGTTACAGCTGTAGCCGAACTTCCTTACCTCTCAGCTGAGATATAGTGCCTTAAGAACAATGTCCCTAGGCTGTGGAAAACTTACAACAAGAAGTTCTTGGGCTTTTTCGCAAAGCTAGATATTTTGCCTTTGGACCTCTGAAGCTGCAGAGGTGGGAGTCTTTGGACAGGATTAAAATGCTGATGAACTTTCTGCCAAGCCATAACACATTGTCTGGAATCCAATAACCAGAGCAATGCTCTTCCTAGTAGAAAACTCCTGTGCCTGATTTTTCTGGCATCATTTCTTTCATCCTTCTGATCTGAGCTCTGACCAGAATCTGCCATCAAGTACAGCCTCAGACATTCCAGCTCAACTCTTTCAGTGGCCATCTCTGGGCCTTTCCTACCTCTTTCTTTTCCCATAAATCAGCTCCAAAGCCGCCTAAGTCACATGGTCAGGTGTAGTCCTGGCACTCTGTTCTCAAAATTTTCTGTATTATTTTTTCATGATGAAGAAAAAATACCCAATGTCCAAACGTAAAGCAGGAAAAGTTTGTTTGGCTCCCAGTTTAAAGAGGCTTCAGTCTTCGCTGGCTCCAGCGTGGCATATGCCAGGAATTCCAGAGTAAACACTTCACGGCAGGAAGAAGGTAGCAAAGCACGCAAGCAGGAAACAACCGTAGCTCTTTCCTTTACTCAGGCGACTTAGGGTGGACTGCAATCAGCTGCTTAACCCTAGTGCCCTTGCTCCTAGCATTGGGCCATCAGTCAGTGCTAGCATCATACACTCGAGATCCAGCCAAGTGAAGAAGTCCCAACTGTGACTGTATGAAGCTTTTTGGGGGCCATCTAAGCACAATGTATAATGGCGACTATATCTTTTAAGTCTGAGTCTCTTTATTTCATTGGGGTACACAAAGGTCTTAGTTTAAAACATGTTCATTTGTCTCAGATGTTATAAATACATATATATTTAATGTGCATTTTTTGAATGTACAACGTCTTAAAGACTCCTAGAGAGAATAAAGCTTAAGTCAAGCAATTATTGTTTTCCAAATACATTTGGGGCTTTTAAGCATAAAGTTTATGATTACAGAGAGCTACTTTTAGAGGTCCTTATACCAAACCCTGTAGTAGTTGAGTTCAACACTGTGAACTGTTCTAGTGAAGAGGACACTTAGTGTAACTGTTACAGAGTCATCATAAACACAGCAATTCAACATAGTAAGATAAGGAAAGCTCTGAGATGGGCCACCTGGATTTAATGTTAGAGCTGTGTGATTGGTTCAATCTCTTTAACTCTAATAAATTTTTTTCTTTTATAAAATTGGGATACTTTAGAAATATATAAATTAAATAATAAAACACTTTTGTGAGGATCATTTGAGTTAACATAAGTGTAAAGGTTTTAATACTGTCTAGAAGAGTATAAACCCTGAGCACTTGTTTGCAGTTATGATTGCTTGAAGGAACATTTTGCTAGGCATAGAGGATTCTGTGCTGCATTTTGTGAAGACCAGCAGGGAATAAACAAGGATACATATTTCACAGTTATAGTTGTGTCAAAATAAAATAAGCAATGTGTTATGAATCATAGAATAAGAAAGATGGAAACGAGGGTAAGAAAGCACCTGCCTGGCAAGTGCAAGGTCCTGAGTTCAATCTCCAGTACTAGGGAGGGGCCAGGGCAGAAATACCAAGTAAAAATGAAGGACTTCAGGAACACATTTTGTCATCTAAAGATTGCGGTTTCTCTCATTGTTTTATATTTAAAAAATAAATAAAAAACTGAAACGACAGATTTAGTTATGTTTGTTCTTACAAAAACCTTGTGAAATGTTCTTTTTTAAAAGCCTATCAATTAAGAGTCTGCCAACCTCCACCACCGGTAGCTAATGCGGAAATTTTGACCGAAGATGATGAATTTGAAATAGGTAAATTTCTATTAAATTTCTCTGCATGAAAACTACTTTGTTAGAAAAGCTACTTTTAAAAAAGAAACACAAAGAAGACTAGCAGCCTATTTTTAACCCCTTTCCTTAGATTCATGAAGTTTATTGCTAATTGTCAGAAAGACAAATTACAAAGAGGTCTGGAAATATTACAGGAAGTGTGTATTCTGTTTATCCAGGATGAGCTTAAGAAAACATCATTCAGGAGCTGGCGGGATGGCTCAGTGGTCTAAAGCGCCTGCTTAGGAAAGCTTGGGCAGCTGCAGGGACTGCGGTTCAATCCCTGGCACCACATGCTGCGCCAGCCCTGCCCTCAGGGCAGGCTGAGCCGGCCAGAAAAATAAATAAAACAAACAAAAGTACTGAAACAAGAAAAAAATAAATAAAATAAAATAAAAAATTAAAAAAGAAAAGAAAAAGAAAAGAAAACATCATTCAAATTTGATCAATAACACTAAATTATGGAAGTTCTGCCCCAGTTATTTGAGTCCTACGTCTGTTCTGAGTTTGGGCTAAAGATTAATTCCATAGAAATGTGATGTGTGGGATATATTAAAAGACATTTCATTTATATATTTTGGAAAATATGTCACTGGTTGTACTCTATTTGATAATAAAATCCCTTCAAATTCACTGGAAATTCCATCCAGATAATTTATTGCTGTTCTTATTATCATTATACTGATTGAAGTTATGAAATATAAAACAACTATCAGCGACCAATCTAAGTCCATGACCTGGAAGCCTTCTAACTACTTGATATATTTTTAATGCCTGCCATACCTGTGCCAGCCAAATTATTTCTTTACCACTGTTGCATATTTTCACTTAGTTTGCAACCATAGAGACTGGTGCTGTATTTCACTTTTGTCTTTCAGCCTGATTGATCTTTTCCAAATGAGCGCTATATTTTCAGTGCTTTGAATAGCATTCCTGTGTATTACTCGTGGAATTTTTCACATTCATTGAAATTGTCTAAAATGAAAAAAAAAATCTGCTTTTACAATTGAAACATCTATTCATTTTTACCATTGTGTGGCTATTGATTGGAAGCCTCTCTTCCTCTCTCTGGTTTCAATAGGTGATATTATCAGATATCAGTGTCTTCCAGGATTCACACTGGTGGGAAACGCAATTCTAACGTGCCGGTTAGGAGAGCGGCTGCAGATGGATGGTGCCCCGCCCGTGTGCCAAGGTGATGACTTCTATTGCTAATTAATGATTAAAGATAGGTGTTTAGTTCAATAGTAGCCAGACTGAAAAATAATCAGTTTCACACTGATATGAAATATAGAGGTGGTGATGGTGACATGAATTGTGAAATATGTGGTGCTTTTCTTTCCAACAGTTCTCAGATTTAATTTTAAACATCTTTGATGCTTCTGAATTTTAACTTTTCTAATGTAATTCAAGTCAGTTTCACTTGTCTAACTTTTTCCCTCTCTGGGGATAGAGGATATGTAGAACTATGTTAATTGCATGTATTTATTTATGTGTTTATTTATTTATTTATGTCTTTATTTCTTTTGGCAGAATCAGGGATTGAACTCAGGCCCTTGTGCTTGCAAGGCATGCATTTATTCTACTGAAATTGCATTTATTTATAAAAAAATTTCTAAGCATTATATTCTTTAAAATTTATTGAGACTACTTGTTTCATAAAAGGAGACGATGACATTACCAAGCACAAGTTCTATGTGTCTCTTTGTGTCGACCTCCCAGGATAGTAATGCCATGCTTCGAACACACAGAGGAAGAGCCTAATTCGTAGCTTGGAGATAAGAGAAAACTTGAGAGTGTCATTGTTTCTTGGATTACAGATGACCAACGCAATTTATTCTGGTAGAACAGGGCTAGCAAAAGGGACAGATAAGTGGCTTGTACTGATTCAAAAGATAGGTGAAAGTGAATCATCGATTTCCAGAAATTTCACCACTCCCCTGATGAGATGATGCAGGACCTCTAGGGACCTGAAAAATTATGATGGGCAGCCACTGTAGCCTAAGGATATTTAGCCTGAGATTGTATATAACACACACAGTAACTAATCATGAATGTTATTTAATTTAAGTAAAGTTGAGCTATATTAGATTATCCTTGTCCATATTTTCTTGGATTACTTCCTTTGTTAAGGTTTATTTCTAAGGGTATGTAATCTGTGTTCTGCACACTATCTTTTGTTTAGTCTTTGCTCAATACCTTAACTGTTTTAAGTTTAAGATCAAAACTTTATGTAATATTTTACAAGTAGCAATAAATGAGACTTATTTGATTTTCTATTTATTTGGAAGCCTTTTGATAAGTGGATTTTCACAAGAAACTTTTAAAGTAGAAGAAAAAAGTAGGTTTGGACATATAAAGCAACCTCAGTAAGAACTTTCCTCCTGATCTCAGTCAAGTCCCCTGAAAATCCTTAAGTTTGTTGAATGTTCTGAATTTTCCTATGTGCTGGATACTTGTGTGTCAGAGACTCAGCTCTCTCCTTCATGCAAGAGTACTCTGTAGTCAGATCAGATAGAATTCATTTTCAGACAATTTAGATATGCGGCAGGAAGGATAAGATTACCGTCTCCTGGGAGACAGAGCACCGTGTCACACCTATCACACACAAGACTGGTGCGAATCAGCAAGTACATAAGAGGGCTTACTAGTTTTCTCCAAGATATAAACAACTTTTGTGAACTCTTTAAAGGAAAGATATGTTTTATCTTCTGGATCACCATGCAATACTTTTTATTTTAATTGAAAGAGATGAAACAGAATTTCATAACACAATGAAAAAAGAATAACAGTAGTCAATGTGCTGCATGTTGTCATCTCCAAAATATTTTCTCAGGGTACAAAGTATAGATCCATGTAATATTGAAAATACCAAAATAAAATGCTATTGCTATCCTGTTCAGTTCATGATCCCTTGTTTTCTCAGTCTTTCACAGTCTTATTTCCAAAATCAGAATCTTTATAGATTAATAATTTTAACTTATATTAGTACTTACAGAGAATGCAATAATGATAATTACATTTTCGTCTCTTAATTATAACTCACATACTAGGTGGAAGTCATGAATCATCCTCTCAGAATTAGTTTCTGTGGTTCCTATATGAAGTGACCACAAATTAAAGCAAGGAAGCTGATTTAATATTCTTTAAAATTTGAAAAAAAATTGAGTTATTTTCCAAGCCTGTTCTGTGGGTCAGTTTCTTGAAATTTTCCAGGACAGAGCTACATGATTTTAGTCTCTTCTAAAATATTTTAGCTTTTCTCTTTCTCTATAAAGTGGCTATATTTTTTATTTCTAATTGGAAATCTTTAATTTTATCTATTTCATTTAAAATATGTACGATGAATCCAGATATGGTCCTCTTCAAAGAGTCTGAAATAAGGGAAATCTATTGGCCAATTTTAGTTGGTGAATAAAATTGTTGGCTCCAACTACTCTGTGAAAACTTAGGAATTTAAGCTTTCTAAGCACCCATTTTCTTATGGACATAAGGGAATAAAAGTTGCATACAATTGATTTGACTGTAGTCAGTTGTAGAATGCTTATTATATGAAGGCCAGAATGACAAAAACATGAACTTTTAAAAGTTAGGACACAGGATGCATGCTTAAAAGTTCTTAGTGTTTGACATATAGTTCTAGTCAATAACAGTTTGTTGTTATTTGTGTCATCAGGCTGCTTTTCTGATGTCTTAGATTATTGAAATTAGAACTTATGATTAATGTACATTAGATCACACCATTCATTTCAATATGGTAACTTGTGAAATTCAAAGTCAAAATTCTAAGCCGGGCATGGTGGTGCACGCCTGTAATCCCAGCACTTGGGAGGCTGAGGCAGGAGGATTGGTGTGAGTTCGAGACCAGCCTGGGCTACAAAAGTGAGCATAAGGCCAGTCTGAACTGCATAGTGAGACCCTGTCTCAAAAAGACAAAAAAAAAAAAAAAAAAAAAAAAAGTCAGAATTCTGTTCCTAGGCTGGGAACAACTGATGTTATTCTTGTTTTGCTTTTAAAAATCTCTAAATAATATCTATGAGACACAATCTAAAGCTGAAGTAAACTAAAGTAAAGCCTAAAAGAAAAGAAAATAGATATTAAATTCAGCTATGCTCTATTAGTCACTATATAATAAATTTCAAAAGTAAAAATTAGCTTTATCCAATTTTCTTTTCAAGTATGTTCATGTTAGTAGCATGATTAAAGACCAATCATACGTTTCTACAATTCACTTTTTTTCTTATACTTTCTCTTACCTACCTAAGAGACCTCAAAATACAAAACTACTATCATTAAACCTTGAAAATCTTAAATGTGTAAATTCTTCTCACCAACTATATTTGAAATTGTGAACCCTTTATATTTGAACTAACATAGTAAAAACAATGTTCTTTAGGTGACACAATAATTATTTTAAGATGAAATGAAGCCTGAAAAAAACAAATGGAAGCTTATATATTGTAGTTTAATCAGGAAATGATGTAGGAGTGCTTTGAATGCACAAAATTTCTCAACTGGGGGAGGGATAAGGTGGGAAGGAACGGTGAGGGGGGCAGTTGTGATCATTGTATGTAATACACACATATGGATGTGCCCTAATGAATCCCACCAACCTATCTGATTAATATATGCTACACAGCTGTCTCATTCAATCATTTCTCCAGTTGCTTAAGTATCACAGAACATAAAAAATATAGTTCTCTGGAATTTAAAAACTCTTCCTTAAAACATAGGGACTTTTGCTATATTCACTTGAATTATTCTGACAAATAGGAAGCATTTTCCTCCACTGAACTAAATCTCTTTCATATTTTGTCAGATATATATATATATATATATATATATATATATGTCTGTATAGTATGAGATGTTCTATCAATATTACATTCTAAGGGGCTAGCCAAATAGCTCAACAAATTAAAATGCCTACGAGCAGGCACAGGGGCCAGGGGTTTGATACCTGGGCCTGCCCTACTGCCCGCATTCCTGGGGCGCACTGAGAGTGCAATTGAGAATGAGTGTGGTAGTGTGGGCCTGTAATTCCAGTTCTTGGGAAGCTGTAAGTAGGTGGATCACTATGAGTCTGATCTGGTAGTGAGACTCTGAACACTCTGTAGACCCTTCCCTAAAATACACACACCACACACACACACACACACACACACACACACACGCACACACGCACACACACACGCACACACACACACACACACACACACACACACACACACTACATTCTAGAACTTAACATTTTTTCTCTTTTCTTTTTTGTGCCTGGCTTAGTCCATCCTGGGAGCAGGACTAGCACAGCATCTAGAGCCTAGGAATTGAATCATGGTCCCTGCTTTTGCCTAAGCTTGCTTAGAAGCAGGCACTTTGCACCACTGAGCTACCTTACTGGTCCCTAGTGCCTGAAATTCTTAAACAAAAAATAACTAAAATGGTATCATTTGAGTTATAGAGTTTGATCATCTCAGTAATAGTCTCATTTCAAATGCTAATTTAATTACATACTTGTATTTTTTGATCTAATACGCAAAGGCTACTGAGCCCACAGGCATTGTAGACTGTAGGACCATAATTCCGTATTTTGCCCAATATATAATAACAACTTTCCATATTCCCATATATCTCTAATCTTGAGATACCTAATATAAAAAGAAATGTAATGTGAAAAAAGGAGAGCTTCTTCTTCAATCTCCACTTAAGCTGGAGATGGCACAGATCTGAGATCTGAGCTCTGCTCTGTCACCTGGAGTTGCATGATGACCTCATAGCTGACAAACATCCCTGACATCAGGCATGGCTTTTCTGGAAATGAAGGTTCAGAAAGGGCTGTTTGCTGAAAGTCCTGAAGGTTGGGACAAGAAAGTGAGCAGAACTACAAAGAAAGAAAGCAAAATACGCAGACACAGATAAGACAGCCGGAGTTGGGAGAATGTAAGAAATTTAAAAGAATGCGAAGAGAAAGAAATGTTATTTGTACATCTGTTTAGGGTTCACAAATCATGCATCTTCCATGTAATCGGAAAGGAACATTAATATGAAGTTTAGGTCATCGAGCCATATTTTACATACCCAAAGTATCACCTTCTCTATACCTGTTGAACATGAAAAGAAAACAGGGTTCAACACATGGTTTTTACTTAATTTCTGCAAGAGTCTCACTGAATGATGTCTGTCTTTGACAGTGCTGTGTCCTGCCAATGAATTACGGTTAGATTCTACAGGAGTCATACTGAGCCCCGGATACCCTGACAGTTACCCAAATCTTCAGATGTGCGCCTGGAGCATTTCAGTGGAAAAGGGTTATAATATCAGCATGTTTGTAGAATTCTTCCAGACAGAAAAGGAATTTGATGTTCTTCAGGTGTATGACGGTAACCATGGGTTATATGTACTTAACACTCATTAGTTCAGTCCAAATGCTCCAATGATACACGGAGATCTTCACTATAAACAACTATGAATGCAATCTTTATTTTACAGATATTACAGAAGTGTTAACCTTAACTACATACAATATGAGAAGTTTCATTAGGTTTATTGGTTAATCTGCAGCTACTTTGACTGCAGCATTAAAATGTTTAAAATCGCTGGTACTATGCTTTTACACACTACTGAAGAAAATTGACTGTGGAATAATTTAAAGATTTATTATTGCATTAAAGATATAAAATGCTGAGGTAAATGAAGCTATAATTTTTAAGTCATATCTAAGTTGTATTATTTTCTTCCTAAAGGACCAAATATTCAAAGCCCGGTGCTTGTTTCGCTCAGTGGAGATTATTCATCTTCTTTTAACATCACAAGCAATGGTCATGAAGTGTTTCTTCAGTGGTCAGCAGATCACGGCAATAACAAGAAAGGCTTCCGGATCAGATACATAGGTATGAGATAGCTAAACTTTTAGTACTGATCTCCCTGGTATCTTCACTATGACGGAGAAAAGAGCCTAGAACATCAGGTGTGACATCTATTCAGATTACAGCTCTTTTGCTGATGTGTCTTGAAAATGTTGCATAGCCTCTCTGTGCAACAGTTTCTGGCTGGTCAAACAGCTCAGTTGATTAAAGCCCCTGTGAGCAGGCCCAGGAGTCAGAGTTCAATCTCTGGGCCTACTCTGAGGGCCCTTCCCCTGAGGCACACTGAAATGGCAACTGAGACTGGGCGTGGTGTCACACTCCTATAATCCCAGCTCTTAGCAGGCTGTTCCCAGTTGGATCACTATCAGTCAGATACAGTAGTGAGACCCAGAACCTTCTTCAGACCCTTCCCTAAAATCCACACACACACACAAAAAAATCCACACTCAATTATATGTAATTCTACATTCCACATATGATTTTATTAAAGGGTTGAAAACATACTTATGACATCTATGATCTCATCATAGATTAAACTGAAAACTTTAGTTATTCATTTTGACTAAATTTTCCCTGAAACTCTTGTAAAATATTAATAATGCTGCTCTTAGACTGACATGGTGGCATACATCTATATTCCCAGGCAGTGCTGGGGAGGCTGAAAACAGGAAGATCACTATGAGTCTCAGCAGTGTAGTGAGACCCTGTGCCAAAATACATAAGTGAAAAAAAATGCTCCTCAACTATACAGTATTTAATCTACTTAATAAATTCAAGACCAGCGAGATAGCTCAGCTGTCTAGAGCACCTGCTTAGGCAAGCTTAGGCAACCACAGGGACCATGGTTTGATCGATGGCACTGCATGCTGTGCCAGGCCCACCCCCAAGACAGGCTCAGCCAGCATAACAGAAAGAAAGAAAGAAAGAAAGAAAGTTAAAAAAATAAATATATAAATAAATTATTTAAGTTATATTTAAATAAAAAACTGGCAAAAAATGTTAAAAATGTTTTATACACTATCCTTCTTTTTATGACATACACTAAAATATTTAAAACATTCTCTCAGGCTTTCACCCAAGCAATGGCCGTGACTCGTCCTGAAGGCTGACACTAACAACAGTTCTACAAAGTACTGTCTATGGTCTCAAACTTAATCCTGAGGGGATTTGACCCTGGAAAATACAAAAAAAAAAAAAAAAAAAAAAAAAAAGAATGTTTTGTTATACAGGTCTTGCTTCGACTTGCCCTTGACCACCCAGCAAGAAAAAAAAATCCTTAATTATTTTGCATGAAACGCATAGCTAGATTGGTGAGATGAGCTTTAGGAGCCTTAGATTCAATAGCCTCCAACATCACAAGCTTCACTGGTGGCCCACTGCAATTGCGAAACATTTGACTGTATATATATCTCCTTCCTCTTAGTCCAAAGAGAAGTATATTCTTTTCCCTTTTCTTTTTTTCTAAGCAATATCAATAGGGAGGTGGGTCATGCCCACATACTGTACTCTGCACAATGATTGTGAGGACAATGTGCAATATGTCAACTTTCAAAGAAAAGAAAGGGGAAAAGAAAAAAAAAAAGTAACGTTGATTTAGAAGGGTTAATGTTTAATTGTTTGATCTACCTTATATACCTATATGTATTAATCTAAACTGATCTGATGATGAAAATATGTCATATAACCATTGTTAAATTTAAACAATAAAAAATTGAAACTCAAAATAAAAAATAAAACATCGATACAATGATGCATTTAATTAAAAGCTTTATGTTTAACATATAATTACCATTGCTGCTTTTTATCAAGTAGTATTTAGAATTTCATAAGTGAAAACTCTTTTTAATAACATGATAACAAAACTTTTTCTGTAGAATTCTATCAGGACCCAACATCTGTTTCTCTTCAGTACTCAGAACAAGTGTCCTGTGTCACAGGTTACTAATGAGTTCAATGAAATTAATTTTATACATGATTTTAATGCAGACTACAGCATAACCTAGAGAAATTCTGAATTTTGTTTCTGAAAGGTATACACCTGAAATTTACACATTTATGTAAGGTTGCCAATACCTATGTTATGTACAAATAAAATAATTGTAATTACCTTGACTTTAATTCTATGAAATGACATTTCAATTTTTATTTAAGAGTTTGTGCTTTATCCATTAGAAGTAATGGCATAGAGCCTAGGGAAATAGCTCCACGGCACAAATGTCTGCCTGTCAATGGAAAGGTCATGAGCTTGAATCCCGGTCCCACAAAAAACAAAAAAAGGAAGAAGAAGAAGAAGAAGAAGAAGAAGAAGAAGAAGAAGAAGAAGAAGAAGAAGAAGAAGAAGAAGAAGAAGAAGAAGAAGAAATAACAGCACAGTGTACTCCTAAGATATCTATGCACTTAATTCTAAAAGAATTTTCTGTTCAATTAAGATAAAAATGATGATTAAAAAATTGAAATTTATGCTAAATTTTAATGGAGAATTTAATATTTTTATCTATTTTTACTGCATGAAGTATGTGAATGCAATTTTGGTAAAACTTTGTCTTAAAAATGTAGAATTTAGCAGAATGAGTTACATTTGAAATGATCACAACTTTGAAGATAACCTAATCTATGCTAACATTGGTAAATATTATATTAACTATGTCATAGATCCACCCTTACCCATGTTACTGTCTATGACAAAATTTGATGTGGATATAAAGAAAACACGACTTTTAGCTACTGAGAACAGCTTGACATATTAAATATGTATTTATTTCTTGAGAAATGACAGGTTCTGACATAGACATTGAAGTCCAATCTGCTTTTCACTTATTTACTCTTAAAGTTTCATTTCTCTCAGATAAATACGTTGAAGTTTCACAGTGTAAATGGAACCTGTCGGGATGAATAGGCTCAAAAGTATATTTATTAAACAACTATTCGACATTATCTTTTGACATTTCAGACCTCAGGAGAGGTAAAAAGTTTTATTTTATTGGCAGTCTTTATCACTGTATGTAAGCACTCTGGACAGAATGGAAACTCCTTAATAGACTGGGACAGAGCATTATGAATGGAGCCTATTTTAGACATGAACTAAGAGCTTGCAAGCAATTCATGCTCTTCCCTGAGGTATGAGAGTCTGGAGATGACCTCAAAGCAACATTTAATCCAGAAAATTTGGGACACCTCTGAGTTATAGGATATTACGGCACAGGTTTTCTTATATCCTGGGTCCTTATTGACCTTGAAGGGCTAGGGCCAAAATATTGGCTATCCTTATAGCCCTTCTTTTTCTCCAATTTTTGGTCTATTAACTTACATTCTTAACCCTCCAACAGAAAAGCTTTGTGATACTATTACTCTATAACATAGGTACTTGAGCTTATCATCACTGGCTTTCTGAGTATCAAATATCTTTGACTTAGCTTGGAAATGATATTTTCTGACCATCATTGATATTCTAATAACTTTCCATACAATGTGATATAAGCAGTTATGCAATTTTGACACAGATATTTGGAAATTCAAGGAAATACAAAATTGTAGCCTCTCAAGACTATGGTATTTGGCCCAGTCTCTTATTTTCAAGTACTACTCTTGAGAGAGACAATGACAGTAACTGAGTTTACACCAGGAGCAGTACATATCAAAAAGACAAGAAAATAATGTTGATTTAAAAGGGTTAATGTTTAATTGTTTGATCAGTCTTATATACCTATATGTATTAATCTAAACTGATCTGACGGTGAAAATATGTAATATAACCATTATTAAATTTAAACAATAAAAATATTAAATTAAAAAAAGCAGCATTTAAACTGCATGCTCTAACTACTGTTCTCAAGACTGTGATATTAGTCCCATTAAATAATAGGATCTGCAGCTTCCAAAATTCAATGAAATATTCATAAGGGAATTATAAATAGATTTTAATACAGGAGACATCTAGGGTGGTACTAAAAATCAGAAGAAAGCCCAGAGTTGGTTGAGTAACCTAGAATCTGATTCTATCCAAAAAGGATTGAAGACAACATGGTGTTTCTTTTGTCTTTTTTTTTTTTTTTTTTTGAAACAAGGTCTTGCTATGCAGTTCAGGCTGGCCTTGAGCTCACTTTGGTAGCCCAGGCTGGTCTCAAACTCGCAGTGATCCTCCTGCCTCAGCCTCCTAAGTGCTGGAATTACAGGTGTGCGCCACCACGCCCAGTTTAACATGGTATTTCTAAGAACTAAAATTCCCACAGATGATAGTTGACCTCTTCTGCTAGAAGCTGGTATTGTTGCATAGTTACTGTAACTTTGCAAGATAAGGAACTTCTGACTCATGCAGTAAGCAGTCTTCTCTCCCGCCTAAAGCTTTCTACTGTAGCACGCCAGACTCCCCGCCGCACGGTTACATCATCAGCCAGACCGGGGGGCAGCTCAACAGTGTGGTTCGCTGGGCCTGCGACCGTGGCTTCCGGCTGGTGGGTAAGAGCAGCGCCGTGTGCAGGAAGTCTTCCTACGGGTACCATGCGTGGGATGCTCCGGTCCCCGCCTGCCAAGGTAAAGTGCCTTTTGTCAAGAATTTATTAAAACCGTTAATAAAAAATTAATCTCATTTAGCTTTTCCATTAAATCTTGAAAGATGCTCCAAATGTCCATAATCAGAAGTGTGCCATGCCCGCCTTTCCTAAAATTGAGGCGCCAAAAACACTGGTCACTACATTGGAGAGGAAATAAAAATAATTACGCACTGTGGTGGGATGGATGCGCCTTTTCTCTTTCCCCTCGTATGTGGCCATTAGATACACTTTGTTCTCAGATATTTACCCAAACAGAGATGAAGACGGAGCCCCTGAGCTGTCAGGGAACACAGTGCGGGAGGAGAAGGAGAAACTACATCGCAGGCCGAAGCTCACTGTGTATGAGAAGTGGTGCTCGGGGAGGAATAGATTTAAGGCAGACAAGTGTGATCAGCAGCCTATTTATTTTTCCTTCACTGTTTAGCCAGCTCAACGGGGGTACACCTTCCATTTTCACTTGCATTGGCTGAAACTCCAGCGCTAAGTGTTGCATCTTGCCAGAGCAGAAAAAATGGCAAGCTCACTTAGGGCTTTACTTTAGCTGACTACTTGCTTTAAAAAAAAAAAAAAAAAAAAAAAAAAAAGATTTGAGCACTAGACTCTGTACCTGGTTATCGTCATATCTAGTTCAACAAAACTAATGTTACTGGGCATTGAAAATTTTCAGATATTTAAGTCATTGTATTATTTTGTCAACACAAAAAATTAGTTGTATACTTGCTTTATTGTAATCAAAGTACGAAAGCAGCACCGAATCACATTAAAAAAATACTACACTTTCTTGCTAATAAACAGTGGGACTCCTTTTATCACAAAATTTATGTACACAAACTTAAAATAGTTCAATTAGATTTTAAAATTAAGAAATAGCATGTTTATATGAGTTGAGAAATAAATATTACCAGGTGAAAAAAGCAGTTACTTTTACATACTAGAAAGAAATTTCTAATTTTTTAAAAAATAGATCTCTTTGACTTAAATAAATGTGCATGGAATCAACCATCTATTTTTTTCTTTTTTTATGTAAACAGTATCAATCATATAGTTGTTTTCTATGCTACCTAGGTGGGCTACATATTGAGTGTATTGACTTCATGTAGAGCACATGCATATTCATAAACTGCCAAAACATTTACAATGAATAGGAGGAATAATTATAATTCCTTAGCATTAATTCTTTAGAATTATTTGGGAAAAAAGTCTTTGATCTCACATTTTTATAATGATGGGAATATATATGCATAGACTTCCTTAAAGCAAATAGTTAAATGCTAAAATACTCTGAAATTTTACACTGCCTTACTATAAGAATTGTTTATGTACATGAATACTCACAAACACAGACCCTTTAAGAAACCTTCAGTGAGAACCCAGCATGCTCAGATGAAAACATATCAAATTTGTTGAAATGCTGTAGTTGCTATATAAAATCACTGATAACTTCATTGAGTTTTACGTATACTGGTATACTTTTAAACATGAAGTCGTTGTTCTTTTTTGGGGGGGGAACTGGGCATTTGAGCTCATTGTTCTTGGTTCATATTTTTCTATAGTTATAGGTGAGTTGTCAATGGTAATTTGAGGGCTATTTAATACAGTAAAATATAAAATTCTTAAAATGAAAGCAGCATTTACAAAAGATGATCTCTTGCTATTACTGAAACCATTCAGAGCGATTATTTTATTATAAATGTTTGTGAAAATAAAATTAAATTGAGAAATAAAATAAAGCAGAAACAGTGGCAGACAAAATGTTTGTGAGATGCATGACCTACTTCTTTGGACCTAGGTCATTTCTATGTCATTGAGAAGAGCTGATTTACACAATTCAAAGTTTTTTAAATCCAAATTTGTTTTGTGTCCTTTGCTCACTTTTCTTGTGCTTGCCTCTTCAGTCTCTGTATGCAGACTTATATATACATTTATTCAAGCAGGTGGACACAGAATGTGAGCAGTGAGAGGCAGAAGCCTTCAGGTGGAATTCCCTGCGGTGTGGCGGCTCTGATTTGTACCTTCCTGGGAGCTCTTCAGAGCTGTCTTTGGCAACTGTTCCTTGATGAACTCCATGCTTCCATGGGGGATCCATTTTCCTGCTTCCTTCTCTGTTTTCCTTCTCTCTTCATCTTTTTGTTTTGTTCTTTTTTAAGCGAGAAGTTAAACTATAAACAGTCCACAGGCGTAGCACCTGTGCTGTCATTTTATTGTCTTCTTTATTTTTCAGCTCAAAATTAGAAACAACATAATTCTCAACATATTCATGAAGATCATGCTATTAAACTATTTATTTCATTTGGAGCTAGATTTAACTTATATCACTCAACAAGTTATAGTGACTTTTTCTTTTAAAGTCAGTGTGTCTTTGGTTGTGTTGGAGTGCAGAGACAGCGTGTTACAAGTTGGAATTCCCAAAACTGCTGAGAGAACATGCAAAATTTGCCTTACTAAAAATCAGGAACCTGGGGCAACCCACTAGGGTCCCCCTTCTTTTCCCCTCTGGGGCAGAAGCTTTCTTTCTCAATAAATATTCTGTTCTAAAACTCTGTCCTGTGCCTAAAATTCATTCTTTGGTTTTAGAGAACATGAACTCGTCCAAGTGTCTTTTCAGGTTGGGAGATCAGTTTTTCTTCTTGCATCAATTTGAGATCATCCACCGAGATCACTGTACAGAGACTCAAGGCTATAAGTCTACCCCAGATAAAAGTGTCTGGTGTCTATTGAGGGCCTGTAGGCAGAGCCTCTGAAGAGTACCTCTGACTACCAATTATAACTACTACCCCTTTCAGTCTGAAGAAGCCAGAGCAGTCATTGCCCATAATTCCCACACAGCAGTTTGGGTTACTTGTTCAGAGTGAGCAATTTTGTAGACAGTCAAATTAGATAGAAATATTATAGGCAGTCACATATGGCCAGGCCCTCGAGGGCAAAATGGAAAACAACTTGACTATACTGTTTTGTAAGAGACAAGCACCCCACCTGTGGGCCAGACCTTAAAACAAAAGAGTAAAGAAATGCAGCTGCCCACTCACTTAAAATTAAGTATCAGGGATTGATATTCTAAATGAGTGTTGATCATCCTAAAATTGCCTAAATGAGCCAGAAACTCAACTGCAACAAAAAGATCCCTTATTCCATATTCATGCCCACTTGTTACCTGACTTGCTTCACAATTTTCTCTCGATTTAATCAATTTTACCTGAACAGTGATGCTTGTAATCTCATTGATTGACCATGACTTTCTCCCACCTCATGACCACCTAAGCAATTTCCCCTAGTTTCACCTTAGGTCTGCGTTATCACATGGTTTCACCCTATAAGACCCCTAAAAAAGACAATTTCCCTGGCAACTCACTAGGGTCCCCCTTCTATTCTCCTTTTGGAGAGAGACTTTCTTTCCCAATAAATATTCTATTCTAATAAATAAATAAATAAATAATTTAAAAAATAAAAAGAGTAAAAATCAGGAACCCATTTGCTTTTGCACCTCTACTTTGGATGTTTTATAATTAGAAATAACACATTATTATTTGAGATTTCTCAATGATATATTAAGACAAATTTGTTGTTTTTCTCTTCATATTTCCAGCTTTCCAAATTACAACTATCAAACTATTCAGCAGTAAAGATGTTTTTCAAAAGCTTCATCATCTATTTCATTAAGGATTTTTGCTTTGCATTCAGTTCATATAGATTAGTGAAAATTGAACACATAAATAATATACCCTATGAGATTGGGAAAAATTTTAGGCTAAAATTGGTAAACAGAAAAAATATTCTGCAATAATCATGCATATTTTTGTTTATTTCTTTTACTATGAGGAAGTATGTCTAGAATCTTTCACATGAAATGCATAACAGTAATTTTACTTGCAAATTCAGGAACTTTTTAATTTTATTAAAATCATGTAATTCATTACAAATATCAGATATTATATATTAGCTCCAATTTGATTTGAGGTGATATATGAAGATACATTAATTTGACTGCAGAGGTATGTCTAAGTATTTCATTTGAGAACTTTATATTTAAATTGTAACAAATTCTAATTTGGTATGGAAGCCAGATATGTTCTTTGGAGGTTTATATGCTTTTGATTTGTCTTGGAAATGACATTATAACTTTGTATTCCAAACATTTTGAATTTGTTTAATAAATTGTGAAAATATAGACATTGTTATGGTTATTATGTCATAGTAAAATTAAATTAAATGTCTTATTAAAAATAAGACATCTTAAATGCATAAATGACAGTGCTGATGAAAATACTATGCAGTTTTTAAAACAATTCAAATACAGCCATATATATATATTAAACATGTCTAATATACATGACAATCAAAGTATGTTGTCCTACCACATACATTTCAATATACTTAAAATAGCTTGTAGCAAAATAAATGTTTCCTTTTTTCTTGGCTGATCAGTATTGGTTTCCAATTCTTTACAATCACTAATAATAATTTTAAAAATTGAATAGTCCAGCCTTGCTAGTGGTTCTTTAGTAATGAGGTGCAAGGTCCTGAGTTCAATACCCTGTACCAAAAAAACAAACAAACAAACAAACAAAAACAAAGATAGAAAGAAAGAAAGAAAAAAAAAAAACTTTGTGCATGATATATTCTGAAATTCTGTCAAAGATATTAACAGAATCCCAATATCTTGCACTTGTTTTACAGTCTACAAATGTATCTAACAACATAAGTGTTCCTTGTTTCCATGACGTGTACATATGTTTTATTTTAGCCATTTCCTGTGGCATTCCTAAAGCACCAACAAATGGAGGAATACTTACAACAGACTACTTGGTGGGAACCAGAGTCACCTACTTTTGTAACGATGGGTACAGACTGTCATCCAAGGAACTCACCACAGCCGTCTGCCAGTCTGATGGGACGTGGAGCAGCCATAACAAGACTCCTCGCTGTGTGGGTGCGTGGGTCACAGAGATTCAGTAACTTGCATTTCCATTGGTTTTTTTCTTGCTTATAATGATTTGAAATTATATACATCACTGAATTTTTAAAGCACACCCCTGAAAGGAAATGCCGTTTCAAAAAGAAAACTAATGTTACTATTTCTATATGAAGATACTAGAAAGCAATAAGGGGATTTTCACTTGGGCACAACAGATTATTTATATAAAAACCTGTGATTTTCATTGTATATAACAAAGTTTTCATTTATTTTATAAAAAAGTCCTCCATGAAACAACATGTGCTTTCAACTCATAGATCTTTGGAAGTGTGCATTAACAAAATTATGATTTTAACACAGTCAGCTCTGACTTATAGAAAGATAAGGGATGCTCCTGAACTTATTCAGGATGTGTGACTCGTGTTAATATTCTTTAGTACAGTTTGAATATATCCTATTGTTGTCTTTACCACTGGCAAAGGTGAGTGAATATTATACAGTGATGATGGAAATGAATTGTGATAAATAAATTAGTAGTAAAAAGAGCAGAGAGGAGTAGTTTAAATAATGCTGTTAATTTTCCCTTTGGAATTCTTTTCTTTCCAGTTAGTGCTAAAGTTTTGACACTATTATGATTTCATTAAAATGAAGATTAAGTTATTTGTGGTTATCATAGGTATCCATTAATACTTCTACTTATCCTGAGAAAGCTTCTGAACCAGTCAAGGCTGATATCACACCCACTTCCTGAAAAAGCCATTCTCATCAAACAAATTTCCTGAAGAAAGTTCTTTCAAACATCTAATGAAATAAACTAGTAGGGGTCAGGTTGTAACTGGGTTTCTAGGTAGGTAAAATGTGTATATAGATTAAATGATTTGCCAAGCTGCAGATTTCTTTCAAGGAACTGCCAGAAGTGACATGCTGTTGAGGAAATGGAAATGATTAAGGTGAAAAAACAAATAAAGAACAAATGGTAAAGTACCTTGTATGGCTTAACTGTCTAAAAACTAAGGCAGTAATGACATGAAGTTTGGAGTACTGGTGAGCTATAATTAAGAGGTGGAGCAGAAGTTGTTGACTATGATGATTTATGTTTTTGCTTCTTGTATAGTTGTCACATGTCCAAGCATCAATTCTTTTACACTTGAACATGGAAGATGGAGAATTGTGAATGGATCACACTACGAATACAAAACCAAGGTGGTTTTCAGCTGTGACCCTGGCTATCATGGACTAGGTCCTGCCTCCATTGAATGTCTTGCTAATGGCACCTGGAGCTGGAGAAATGAGAGGCCGTATTGCCAAAGTAAGTAGGCCGTCTGACAAACTGATTTCAGAAGCTGTTTTTGGTGATCAAAATTTTAAAATATTTGTATTTTCCAAGCACATTAGAATAATAATGAGATGATTTTGTGTGTGTGTGTGTGTGTGTGTGTGTGTGTGTGTGTGGTATGAAAGGGGCATTGTTATGTTGTACAGCCTGGCATGGAAATCCTGAGCTAAAATCGTATTTCTGACTCAGTCTCTCCACTAAGTGAGACTGGAGGCATTGTACCAACTTTCTCGATTTCATAGTATTATTAATATGGCTATTTGTTTTCATTAAATTTTAAGATTTCATGATTATCTTCCTACTAGTGTTTATGAAAATGGGTTTGGAACTTAGAAATCTTACATTTTAATTCTACCTTTCTCTTTTACTATATCAGCTAAGTAATTTTTTGCATAATTACTATTTGTTGTACACTTCTTAGAGCATCTTACTTTATATTGTACTCATTTTTTCAGAAGGAGAATTAGATTCAATCATCTTTCACAAATCACAGAGCCTAGGAACAAAGCCTAGATGCCTTCCTCTGTAGCTATCTGACAAGCATACTTGGGTTTTACTCACGTTGCTATATGTTGCTTCATGTGGCCAACCCAGATTTCTTAAACTTAAAAATTGTGATCATTCTTAACTCATAAAGTTATAATGATTTAATGCTCTTCAATTATTTGAAGTGCGAGCTCCAACCAGATTAATATGGAGCTCAGTAAATATTGAATCAAACTGAACAATTAGATCCATTGAGCAATCAAATAAATAACAACAATTATTTCAGTTATTGAAATGGCTTGAGTCTCACATTAAGCAGGCCAATTCAATGTAGGATATTCAGATAACATATATAGAAATATACTGAACTCTCTTCATCATATTATTTTTCCTACTTTGTAGGCAAAAAATATGCTAGGCTAAAATTTCAGCCTTTTAATTTATGTTCAAAATAATGTTATAACATAATCAGCCATATATATATATATATATATATATATATATATTAATAATCTATTGAAGGATCTAAAGTTAGTGTGCTTTGGAGTTTTAAGATAGCAGGCAAGTGTGATCTCCAACAATAGGTACCCAAGTACATGTTGCTATGTCGCTCATGAGTGCACTGTGCATGGGAATTTTGCCTTTTTTTGCTGTAAGCCAAAAATTGAAATCTTCAAAACAATTGTTTCCAAGTATACATTTTATACAGTCTTGCTCAGTATTCCGGATTTTCTCTCAAACTTTTTCTCTCCCATTGGCCTCCCCTGACAGGACAATTATATTAAAAGGGCATATGGCTGAGTGAGATATTAAAAAGATATAAGTATCTATACGAGACACACTCATTTCAGCAAAAATTTAACAGATCTTTTTGTTGTTGTTTCTATTGGGCTAGATCTTCTATTCTCCAAAAGGATTTAAGTGATGTAGAAGTTCAGGTTGGCAACCGCAGCTTAGCACTCAGCAAAGACAAGCAGTTTAAGATTTGTCATCCACTGAAGCAATGGAAAAATAGCAATTATTCTGATTTTCCATTTACACATCTTTAAAATTAAAATATAAATATGAATACTACTAATATCAGTGCATTACTAATATTAACATTAGCTCCGAGGATTATTTTATTCTAAGAGCTACCTAAAACTGTAAGTAGTCAAAGCTCAAGCTGGAACGAAGCCTTGCGAGGGCTGGCGGAACAGCTCGGCAGGCTAAGTGTTTGCTTAGGCGCACACAGCAGCTTGGCACTGCATGCAGTGCTGGCCCCATCCCCAGGCGTGCTGAATCTGGAAATGTTGGCACATAGCTGCAATCCCAACACTACGGAGGGAGAAACCAGGAGGAGCACTATGAGCCTGAGCTATGTAGTGAGACCCTGCACAAAATCAAAACAAAACAAAAACAAAAACAAACAAACAAAAAAAACCCAAAAGCTTAGAATGAAACATTGTGGGCTAATAGTTAAAAACTGGACTCTGGAGTTACAGTATTGGTTTTCAGTCTTGAATTAGATATTTATAAGGTGTATCTCTTTATTCAAGATACTTAACTTCTCTGTACCTATATTCTAATAAATATTATTTTGGATAATTATTACACCTACCTCAAGGATTTGTATTAAAATCACATAAGTGAATTTACTGTTCTAGAATAAGCACTCAATACATATCTGTAGTGGCTATTATTCTACTAGTATGTGTTCTTTGTTTTTATTATAGAATGACATATGGTTTGTACTCTTTAAATAAGAGGGAGTCATAAGAGATAGTTTGTGATTGAGCTAGCAAACTAGCTATTTTCTGCTTTAAAAAACTATAATATGTGATTATATATATATATATATATTATGATGAATTTTGAGAAAACTAAAGTTCTTTTTTTTTTTTTTTTTTTTTGTCTTTTTGAGGCAGGGTCTCGTTATGCAGTGCAGATTGGCCTTGAGCTCACTTTTGTAGCCCAGGCTGGTCTTGAACTCACACCAATCCTCCTGCCTCAGCCTCCCAAGTGCTGGGATTACAGGCGTGCACCACTACACCTGGCTAAAACTAAAGTTCTTTACCAAGCTCTTGGCAAAATTTAATTATGCTTAGTATGTTTTTATTGGTTGAAATATACAGAAGCTGTCATTAAACTGTGTATTTCAAAGAGCTAACCCAACGTGACTTGACTAAGAAATAAATTTTAGACTTATAAATTCTCCTCTTTTAATCTTATAATTCTTCTTGTACTATAACTAAGTTAGCTAAGTAACAATTCTAAAAAAAAAAATAAACACAAACACAGGTCATGGTCCTGTAGAAGTATGTAGAAGTATGTATGGTAGCACAAAGGGGCTAAAGTTTAATCTGATTTAAACATTATACATTGTGCATATCTACCAGAATATTATCTATCCCTCCATCAATATGTAGAATTTTTATATTTTTATGTATTAGTGAAAATAGAATTGAAAACATTTTCAAAGAGAAGAAATGCTGAATTCCATCATCTCTTTATTCCAGTATATTCAAGCATGTTTGCAAATATTTATTTTTGCTGTTAATACATCATAGCATAGGAATCGCGGGATGTTAAAAACACGGTTTTCTTACAAGTGCATATTGACTATGTCTTCAAGGATTTTCTCTTGTTGTTTTTAAGTTATTTCCTGTGGAGAACTGCCTACGCCTCCAAATGGAAATAAGATTGGAACTCAAACCTCATATGGCTCAACAGCTATTTTTACCTGTGATTCAGGATTTATGCTCGTTGGCTCTGCTGTACGGGAATGTCTTTCTTCCGGTCTTTGGAGTGGATCGGAAACCAGATGTTTAGGTACAGATATTTAACTTTTTTTTTTTAAGTCTCCAAATCAACCTCTCTCATCTGAAAGCACTAAAGAGGAGGCAAATCTCCTCCTTTGACATAAGATGGTAACTTCTTTTCCTTTAATGGGGAACCAAAAACACAGAAAATACTTAACCTTAAAGATGGGTCACAAGCCGGGCGTGGTGGCTCACGCCTGTAATCCCAGCACTTGGGAGGCTGAGGCAGGAGGATCGTTGTGAGTTCGAGACCAGCTTGGGCTACAAAAGTGAGCTCAAGGCCAGCCTGAGCTGCACAGTGAGACCCTGTCTCAAACATTAAAAAAAAAAAAAAAAAAAAAAAAAAGATGGGTCACAAGAGAAAAATTACTAAATCAGTAGTAAAATCAGGTAATCAACTTATATTTCCAATGACAATCTGGTTATTAAGGAGACACATTTTCTTCCACACATACTGAAAATGAAAAAAAAAAAGTGAAAAACTCATTGTTGAAAATTATGTGTTTGCATACTCAGTTTGATTGATGTCTGTAACAGTTCATTCATCCCAACTACAGTGAATTTTCTTCAGCAGTTTGCTTATAGCAATGAATTGAAGAAAAGCAATAGTGCCTACATTTAAATTATCTTCCCTCTTTTTGTTTTGTAAGATTTCAACTTGTATGGAACTACTTTTCATTGAAACTTTAAAAAGAAATTGGAGGGCCTGGCAGGATGGCTCAGTGGTCTAAAGCGCCTGCTTAGGAAAGCTTAGGCTGCTGCAGGGACCGCGGTTCGATCCCTGGCACCACATGCTGCGCCAGCCCTGCCCTCAGGGAAGCCTGAGCCAGCCATAAAAATAAATAAAACAAACAAACAAAAGTTCTGAAACAAGAAAACATAAATAAAAAAAAATAATAAAAATAATTTAAAAAAAATAAAAAGAAAAAGAAATTGGAGTGTAATATTAGGCAAGTAAGATTTTCCCCTCTTTGGGTTCCCTGAATTCACTGTAAAAAAAAAAAAAAAAAAAAAAAAAAAGAAGAAAAAAATCATTATTCAGTAAAAGAAGCTGAGCAAAATCTTTATCTTTTATTCTTTCCTTTTGTTATGAAAAGAATATTATGTATCATTCTTCATGCTTTTTATAGTAACTTCCAAATCTTCGTTAATGTTAAGAGCGTAGCATGATTTATGCCATATTTTTCTGTAAAATAGTATCTTGATAGGATAATGAGTATTGAATTAAGTTAATTATCTCAATTGCTCTAATGATTTTTCACCTGTGTACTGGATCTGTCTTTCACCAACTTAAAAACTGCTTTGTTCTATCAATATTCTATTGCATAATGTGTACTTTGGGAAAATCTGAAAATGAAAATGACACATGACAGAAAGTCTATTCCTGATTAAATCACTGTTGTTTTGCCAACAAATTTGAAATTATTTTTGGTGAAAAGAAAGTCCGCATTTGACATTTGTCCAACTATTGTTCAAAGTTTATATTAGTGTTTTTTTTTTTTCCTTCTCAGGTACATTTGTTAATAGGTATTTTGACATACCTAGTAGCAAACACTATAATTGCTTTATAAGAGCAAACTTTTTTGAACATACTATAAAACCATGCTGTAAAAAACAAAATAGTGAATACATCATAGCATCATGTGTTTATGTTATTAAACAAATAAGTGTTTAAGTTTATCATCTGATTTTAATTGGTTTCAATTAAAGAATAAGTAGTTTGATAATATATGAGTAAATTTTAAATAATATATTTATTGTAATTTTCTTAAATATATTTCTGCGCACTTAATATTAAGTATTTTCTTTTGTCTGTATTTTTATTTTCTTTGTCTTTCTTCTTTTTTTTTAATCTTTCTTCTTTTTTAAGACAAAGTGTTAGGACTTTTTTATTTCATGTAAAAACACTTAACCCTATGGATTGTTTACTAAGTATTGTTTTCTCCATAGTCCTTAAAAGTTTGCATTTGTTTAAATTGAAATGCTTTATAAATGTTTCTAAAAGATGTAATGAAGTCCTATCCATTAATTTCCAAGTCCTTGGCGTTGTTCAAACTACCTGTTGATCATATAATTCTTTGAATTCTTTGAATTATTGTGTTAAGAACATTTTAAAAGCTTAGCAAAGCTACGTATGCATATAAACTTGCGGAAAACAATAATGTTCCAACAATTATTTTAACCCACTTCAGCGGGTCACTGTGGAATTCCTGAACTCATTGTGAATGGTCAAGTCATTGGAGAAAATTATGGCTACAGGGACACAGTCGTGTACCAGTGCAATCCTGGCTTTCGGCTGATTGGCTCTTCAGTGAGGATCTGTCAGCAGGATCACAACTGGTCTGGTCAGCTCCCATCCTGTGTGCGTAAGTAAGCATGGCAAAGGCATCACGAGGCTCTGGTTTCATGGTAGGATGAGTAATGTCTTTTGTAGATGAGATAAATGCATAAATTTATTTATATCTTAAACACACCATAGCATAAATGAAATCTCCATGATCCAGTTTCTATGATGTATGTGGTAGCACTAAAAGTGAAATGTTTTGAGGAACATGTGAAACCATAGAAGGAGATAGAGGAAAATATTAGGATACTTATTATACTGGAAAAGTTAGTATGATTTCCATAAAGAAAAAAAATTAAATTTAGATCCTTGATATATAGTGTATGTTTATGAGTATGTTTATTCCAAAGCTTCTTCTTTACAAAATTTTAAGAATAAGGGTTAAAATTTTAGGACTCCCTAGTTCAATAGAATCAACATCTTATACTATTGTACAAAGACTTTTATAGTAGGAAATACTTGTAATAGAGAAATGCTTTTTAATAATTGGAATGCTATGATTATCACATCAGATCAATTTCTGATGAAGTATAATTAATACGGAAAATGTCCTTAGAGAACGTATGAAGAACCATGGTTCTCTTTTCAGTTCTACTGCTAATTATGTGAGCTGATGCAAATCATTTATATCTCTAGGTTATAGTTCCTTTATAAAAACAATATTGAAAATCTATATTATTATGGTCTTCTTTCAATTTAAAATTCATCATATTGTGAAATAATGGAGCTATCATGTCATAAATGACGAAATATTTTTAACATAATTCATAATTTTATATCCAAGCACTATCTTAATTATTTAAAACCTCATACAAGTCTTTATCCTTATAGAAGTATCCTTATAGAAGTCATCTCAGCTTTTTCTCTTTTCTTTTCTTTCTTTCTCTCTTCTTTCTTTCTTCCTCCCTTTCTTTCTTTCCTTCTTTCTCTCTCTCTCTCTCTCTCTCTCTCTCTCTCTCTCTCTCTCTCTCTCTCTCTCTCTCTCTCTCTCTCTCTCTCTTTCTTTTCTTCCTGTATTTAGGATGGGGTCTACAGGGCCTTACTAAGTAGATCAGACTCATAATGATTTTCCTATTTTCATCCTCCCAAAGTGCTGGGATTACAGACAAGCGCCACCGTGCCCAGTTTCAGTGGCAGTCTCTACATGCCCCATGAGCGGAGCCTGCACAGCATGCTGGGGATAGAACCCTGGATACCAAGCTCCACCCAAGCAAGCGCTTTAATCTCCTGAGCTATCTATCAGGCCGGCCCAGGTTTTCAACAAACATCTAGACATCTTTTAATATAGATATGAATTGGTATGTGCAAAATAAGATGGGATTTAAGATAATATAACCAACCATGAATTAGGTAAAATCAGTACAATAAGATCTGAGCCAAAAGCCAATTTCTCCCCTTCGGAAGGATCACGATTACTTACTGATGAATAAAGTGAAAGACTGTTATCCTCCAAAACACATTACCTTGGACAGAATTTGCTCTTTCTTACGTTGGCAGTGGTGCCTAGACCAAATCCAGGGCTTATTCACTTGGGTTCCCAGGCAAGATCTCTTTCCAGTGGGGAGGGGACCCTTGCTTTGCTTCTTGCAGACCACTTCTGGCCTTGGAGCCTGTGCAGTCCCCTTAGCTGTGCACCCTGAAGGAGTACTGCTTCTGCCCAAGCAGAACTCTCACTTTCCCAGGTCCCTTTGCAGCTGGTTTGTGGTTATCGTCATCCCACAACACTCACCTTCACTATGCAGCTCCTACCTGTGAGAGTCTACTAGCGAAGCAGCCTCCCACAGAATGCATTCTGGTACTAAGTAGAAAAATGAATCCTGCAGGCTCTGGTGCACTGTATTCATTATGAGCTATATTTGAAAAGTAGAATTATAATTGCCTAATGATAACTCCATTACATTTTCTTCCTTCACCAAATGCTCAGTAGTACACACTAGTTTGCACCACAATTTATCCCATGTTGCATTTTAAAAATTAAATGACATCTGTATCTTTTTTTCTCTCTTTTTAAATTCTACCTTGAATTATCGACATATTAAAATTCTTATTTAGGAGATAGCAAGTATTATACCTATGTCATAACCATAACATCATAGAAAAATGGATAATTTGTGGACACTACAGGGATTGTGGAAGCTAATATGTGGCATTTCCATGTCGGTGTATGTGATATATTTTACTTAATATATAACTAATTGAACTCATATTGATAAATTCCTTCATTGTCAAGTTATGATGTCTTCTGCTGAAATTTATTAGAACCCTAATTTTTGAATAAGACTTCTGTGTGTTGCCACAACAGGGTTTATAGTAAACAAAATCACTTATCTAAGACATACACATATGCATGCGTTACTGCATTGTCTGGTGACATATGGATATTAATATCCAGCTTGCTATTGCCCTAGGTATTTTGCTTTTCATTTATACTCACTCATGATCACCTAATGCCACTATTTTTTTCCTGGCAAATAACTGAGACTATAAATGAAAATTGGTCCTTAGAGTAAAACCTGTTTCTCTATTGATAATTTTCAAGCAGATTAGATGTTGTTAATTTTCTAAATGACTAGGCTGACATTAAAAATATCGCTGAAAAATAATTGTTCTTGGGGTACTAGGGTTTCCTGTGGTCTTTCGCAGTACCCAATTATAAACTATTGCTACTGGAGTTGCTCTGATTAATAGAGTGAGCCGATGCAATAAAACACTTCATAGAAATACAGTGTGTAGGAAAAGGCTGTGCTGTGTAAAACTTATAGAAGGACTGAACATTAAAAGCACCTAAAGTTGAGTTAAATTATCAATGTCAATAATGAAGTCAATAAGCTGGGGAGATTGGTTTTTAGAGTATCAACACTCATATCGGCAAATATTGAGAATTCTTGAGTGGCAGTGTGTCATTATGTATTGTATACCTCGTGTCGTCACACAAGTTTCCATTTCAATCAGCGTTCTGCTTATTGAGCTGTTAGCCATAAAATTGGGTGTGTAAATAATTTGTATGGAACATTGTAAAAAGTACATAAATTTATGCTTTCAAATATCTTTAGTTCTTAACTAGAAGAAGACAGTTTGTTCACTTTTGTTCTTGGTGCTGTTAAGTAGCGACAAGAACTTGAGTTATTCCCAATTGCCTTGAAATTTTGTCTTTATTTATATGCAAAAAAGAGAAGGAAATTGGAACTGTGAAGCTTTAAACATTTATGGCTATCTAAAACTCAGAATTTTAAGTAACATGTTTTACTACCGCGTTTTTCTTCCTAACATATTATTTGTAATACTTCATCAGAACTTGTGGCTTGAACAAGTACAAAAACTCCACATGGCTATCAGCACATAGATGCAGTTTCTACTTAGCTTGAAGTGACGAAGTGTCATTGCCAGGAGGTGGTTGATAACGGAATTATTTTTCTGCCTGTTTTCCCACACCTGTTGGTACCAGCTGTTAGCTGCGGTCACCCAGGCAGCCCAATTTATGGAAGAACAAGTGGGAATGGATTCAACTTCAACGACGTGGTTACATTCTCCTGCAATATCGGATATCTCATGCAGGGACCCACCAAGGCTCAGTGCCAAGCCAACAGGCAGTGGAGCCATCCCCCACCTATGTGCAGAGGTAAAGGTCTCTCCCCGAAGTGGTGGGGGGCATCTGTCGTTGTATTTGTAGCAAATGTGGAGCATCTGAACATTTTGGGAGTAAAGGGCAAAGTGTTAAATTAATCAAAGAGCAGCTTTAACATTGATGTCACAGGGGCTGGGGAGATAGCTCTGTAGAATAAGCACTTGTGTGGCAAGCACAGGGGTCTGAGTTCAATTCCTGGTCCTGAAAAAAAAAATCATTGATGTCATCTTGTTACCGATCTCCTTTTTCTTAAATGGTTAACTTTTTTTTAGAAGTTAAAGTAGTTGGGTCATACTTGTAATAACTTGAACTTGGGCTGGGGGCAAAGCACAGCAGCACAAACATCTGGCTGCAACTGCAAGGTCCTGAATTCGATTCCTGGTGCCAAACAAAAGTAAACAAAAAAGACCTTTGACTCCTTTCCCTTCACAATCATATGTAAAAGTCCTTATGATTATGCTTATATGTAATATGCTTCATAGTTGATAACACTTACCTATGCCATTCATTTTGTTTATATTTCTTTTTGAAAAAGTGCCTCTGGGACTTGTATTTCTGTCTATTGCATAAAACATTGACTTCTTTTGTTCTATATAGAAATAAAGAAAATTCTGTCCTGCGCTGTCATTTTGCAAGTAAATATAGTGAACTTCATATTGCCTAATAAAGTATAGCTAAATTATAATTTTTCTGTACATTTTTCTGTGCTTTCACAAACATTTAGAAGATATATTTTTAAAAAACATCTTCTCTATGGATAACTATTGTGCTGTTGTCATTGTCAGGAAATTTGCCAAGTTATTTCCCTTTTCTCTATATTTCCAACCATAGTAGTTCCATTACATTATCTATCTGATTTGTCCATTCTAGAATGTTTTATTTATTTGATTCCTTTTATCTCTGAAATTAAGATTCTAAAATTTTGAGAAGGATTGATAAAAGTATCTGTATATTATTCCAGAAATGCCTTTAAAAATTTGTCATTTTTTAAATGATTGCCTGGTAAGCGCAAGGTTCTGAGTTTGATCTCCAGTACCTACAGCCCCCTAAATAAAAACAATTTATCATTCTTTAGTGGTCAACTGTTCTGATCCTGGAATCCCAGCCAATTCCAAAAGAGAAAGTAAAATAGAACATGGAAATTTTACCTATGGCACTGTGGTGTTTTATGACTGCAATCCTGGCTACTTTTTATTTGGATCATCAGTATTGATATGTCAACCAAACGGACAATGGGACAAACCGTTACCAGAATGTATCAGTAAGTACATAAAGTGAATTATTCCTTAAGAACATGTAATGGAAGCAATAAGCATGATTAATGTCTTTGTAAAATATCTAGAGCTATGTGTCAGAATTAACTGCTTAATTTTCTTAAAACTACACTTCCACATACTCTGCCAAATCAGTTCAGTGGCCATGTTTCTTGCTATTAATGTAGTAAATATTTCTCCATTATCTTTGATTTTAATAGAGCAAATAGAGTAAGAAAATGAGTTTTAACCAGGCCAGACCCTCCACTGGGGTGCCCAGAGAGGGCAATTGAGCCTGGGAGTGGTAGCACATACCTGTAATCCCAGCTCTTGGGAGACTGTAAACAGGCAGATCACTATAAGTTTAATCTAGTAGTGAGACCCTGAATGCCCTGTAGACCTTTCTCTAAAATACAAAAAAAAAAAAAAAAAAAAAAAAAAAAAAAAAAAAAAAAAAAAAAAAAAAAAAAAAAAAAAAAAAAAAAAAAAAAAAAAAAAAAAAAAAAAACAAAAGACAAGAAAAGAAGAAGAAAAAGGAAAAGAAAAAGAAAAGAAAATATTTTTAAACCTTTATTTTTATTAATATGCATAAGTAGCAAGTACATTTTTGTCAATATTTCTAATTTTATTTGAGAAAAAAATAAGTCCCACGGTAAAAAACTATCCATATGTCAGCATACTTGGTTATTTCAATAAAGATATTAGATGACAATCAAGTGAGCATTTCCTTTGCACACGTTACTTGGCGTGAAATGATGCTAGACTATCATTTTGCTTAGGAAGCATACATCTGCCTTCATTCCAGCTCCATTGCTCTCACAATTCTTCATAATGTTTCTAGGGCCTCAGTTTGAATTTGACGTGAGTCCTTACTTAGCCAGTCTCACTCTTCTCCCCAACTAACTTGTGTGTCCCTGTCCCACACACACATAAATTTTACATGCAAGTACATAACATGTGCGAGCCCACAGTCACAAACGCCAGGAACTTCTCATAACCACTTTAACAGTTTTATACTCATTGATCACTTTCTGTTGGGATGACTGGATCAGAATGAAAACTCCTCGAAATACAAACTTCATATATACTTAAAAAGGCAGCTGGGCATGGTGGCCCACAGCTTGTAATCCCAGCTGTTGGAAGGCTGAGGGAGGAGGATTGGTGCAAATTTGAGACCAGCATGGGCTACAAAGGTGAGCTCAAGGCCAGCCTGAACTGCATAGTGAGATATTGTCTCAAAAAGACAAAAAAACAAAATAAAACAAAAAGACAGTTCTAGGACCTGGTGGTTCAAATCTGTAGTCCCAGCACTTGAGAGACTGAAGCGAGAGAACTGTCCCAGAAGAGTGAATTTCAAAGCCATCCTGGAGCACTTGAAAGAGTTCAAGGTCACATGGAAAGACATAGTGAGAGCACCTTTGGTCCAGAAAACAAAAACAAAAACAAAAGGCAGCTCCCATGAAGAGATATTTAATTTTTGAAACTTTTCAATATTGAGAGGAATTTTTGTTTTATAATTATTTTATGAACAAATTCATTTAGGTTGTTCGATAGGAGATATAAAAAAATTTTATATTCAATAATTATGTATTGTAGTGGTTGACTGTGGACACCCTGGCGTCCCTCCTAATGCAGTGCTGTCTGGCGAGAAGTACACTTTTGGGTCTACTGTTCACTACTCTTGCACGGGAAGGCGTTCCCTTCTAGGCCTGTCGTCAAGGACGTGTCAGCTCAATGGGCACTGGAGTGGCTCACAGCCCCACTGTTCAGGTACCACTTTGAGAACTGCACAATGCGTATTGGAAAATACGCCCTTATGAATATGTAGTTACAGTCTTGTAAATATGCAATTATGTGCTTATAAATATGTAAATGACATTGGAAGATGTGGTTTTTTTTTATAAAAATTTTGTAAGAAAAGCTGAAACATTACTCTTAGTAGGTGTATTTCTAAGAGATGCAAATCTGAGGCAAATTAATACTCATCACCAGATGAATTATTACTCATGAATGTTTTGAACTGTGTAGTATCTAGTGTAAAGAATTAGTGAGCTGTAGGATCCTACCCTGTGTTAGGTGATTTTAAAAAAATAAAAATGATGAAATTGCTTTAGGTTAAGTAGCTATTATATTTTAGTAGATAAAAAATGCAATTTTCTTCAGAAGGCAACGATTTTCTGTCAGAGTATTTTTTTGTTGAACTTTCTATGAAATTGATTACTTAACAGTATAATCAGAAATGAATTATTTGAATTGAACAACTTGCAAGGTTTATAAAAGATATTTATGTGTCTTAATTTTTCATAGTACTACAAAGCAAAATAAACTTTCGGAGTATTTTATAACCCCAGGACTTAACTTTGAATAAATTAATATTCTAGTGTGTTTTGATCAAGAATCTGCTGAGTGTATTTCGTAAACCTTTTCCAAAATTATTAAGCTTCTGCTTATTTTCAAAAATATAATTTAAAATTTAGATCTAATGAGTCATTCCTAGTGGATACTATTTTTATCCATTAAATATATATTTGTTTATTTTTCTACATGTAATTTCTATTTATATGTTGCCAATTTAAAATTGTTTTACTTCTTTCGAGATTATGCTGTTAACTTCATAGCAGTTGTTTTATATTATTTTCCTCTGGAAGAGCTGATTTTTGAAATGATAGCTCTGGTACCAAATGTTTTTGTAATTGTTGGTTAATTTTTGAGAAGGAACTGTGAGTTTACAATCAATCAACAAATTTTAAAAACTATTATTAAAAACTGCTAGCTATGAAAATGACTTTCATGAGATTGATGATCTTTGACTAATTCAGAAAACTTAACCTCAGAGAATGGCTTATATGGAGACATACAAACACCATTTCATTGTGAAAATGGTGCTGAATTGAAATTAAGCATGAGTAAAACTGTTTAAGAGGGAAATAGTTGCCTTAAAATTTGGTGATAGAGGTGCAAGGAAGAATTCCAAATAATAAAGAGCATTTGCAAAAATCACCTAGGAATAAAGGGAATTTTACGTTTATGTATTCAACTACTCTACCCTCTCCCACCTTCATCTCCCACCCTGTCTCAATAACTACTAATACTAAGACAGCTTTGATGAGAATTTTTCAGGAAGCTGGAAAAACCCCAAGCGTGAGTAAATTTTTAACAGTGAAATAAGAAACTGAACAAAGACTTTACTAGAAATTAATTTACGGATTCAATTTTTTAAAAAATACTTTTATTACTTTTCATAAGAAATAACAGTGAGACAGTTTCAAAATGTCAGTGGGACAGCCACAATAGTTGATACAATGCATATTGTTGTCTTCATAATAGTTGATTAGAGTACAAGATACAGACCTGATAACTTTTCTAAACACTATTGTTAGAAATATTTCTTCTCATTGAGCTAAGAGAGATTGTAATAGTCCATAATAGTAGTGGGTTATTATCAGAACTGGCAATGTTGGAAGCTGCTGACTTGAGCCATTTGTAGCTCAGCATGCTTATCTGCCTTTACTTTTTGTGCCTTGTAGTTAATCTTTTCTGCTGGATGGTTAAGGCCAAGTTGCAGCAAGGCCTGTATAACAAAACAAGTTACTTTAGTATCTAACAAGATCAGTTAGGTCCCCTCAGGACTTACCTTGAAATCATGTACAGCATTTTGTAGAACTTTTGTTATTGTCAGCCATCTGGATGAGTCATAGTATTGCTTGAAGTATTTGCTCTCTGTGAAAGCCTGAAAGAATGTTTTCTCTCTAGGTGACTCTCCTTAGGCATATTATACATCATCAATTACTTTCTTCTGTGTCTGCATAATTTCCTTGAACAGAAAATTTGGGAAATCACTGAATTATAGGATGTTACAGTACAGGTTGTCTTATGTCCTGAGTCCTCACTGACCTTGAAGGGCTAGGGCCAAAATATTGGCAATCTTTGTAGTTCTTTTTCTCTAATTTTTTGTTCTGCAAACATAATTTGTTTACCCTCCAGAAGAAAAGCTTAGTGATACTATTACTCTATAACTTAAGTATTTGGTCTTAACATCATTGTCTTCCAAATATTAAATGCCTTAGACTTAACATGGAACTGATATTTTCCATCAATCCATGCTATTCTAATAAATCCCTATAGATTCTAGTTATTGTTTGTAATTTATTTTTATGCTTGCATATATTAAAATATGAAGTTATTATTGGTTTGTAGTTACTCCTAGAGGAAATCAGGGAAAATGTTAGATGTATGAAGAGTTATAAAGTTATATTATTTATGTGTGTTGGCACACCACAGTTCTATGAGAACAACAGAGAAACAATTATCAGTAATTGGGAAATTAAGAGAAGGGAAAATTGTAGAATCCAGGTTTCAAACTTTAGTTTCCTTTTGAGTCTATGCTTCTGCAGGTGTATATTCCCTATGTAGTCATTACTTAGCTTCTGCAAATATTAATGAAATACTTATGCCTACTTGATACCTTGGAATATCACTGAAAGGAAAACAATGCCACATTCTTTGCCTATTTCCTTTTCTAGCAAACTTTTTGGTATTGAAAACTTTGGGGAAATGTTAATTATTATTTTTCCCAGTCAAGTTCTTGTGTTAAAAAAAACATAGCATGCACAAAATAAATGCTTAATAGATTATAGCTTAAATTATAAACTTACTATGTCTCATGCCATCAGTGAACTTGAACTTTGCTGTACTGCAGGTGATGCTACTGGTACGTGTGGGGATCCAGGCACTCCAGGTCATGGTTCTCGACAGGAGAGTGATTTCAGAACAAAAAGTACCATACGATTTGCTTGTGATACAGGTTATATCCTTCATGGCTCTGAAGAAAGAACATGCTTAGCCAACGGTAGCTGGACTGGAAGGCAGCCAGAATGCAAAGGTAATCTCATGCTGAAGCTAAATATGTTGAGAATCCTGGAACTGCTTGGGCATTACGACTCGTGCATGGTTCTAGGGTAATGCTACCTTTGATCCTTTTCTGCTCTCAACCATGAACAAAACAATAGTATGTTAATTTCAGGGCCCCTACTCTTTAGTAGAACTGACATTAATCATTATATTGAAAATTTTTCATTGCCATATAAAAGCTGCTGACTACATAGCATACATTTAGAATTAAAAAGTTAAAAAAATTTAAAAAACTTAAAAGACTTGTATTCATTGTAGACAGTAGGGAAAAATAAATTGTTCTTCCTGCTTCTATTTTAGCTTACAAGCTGATATGAATAGAAGATAAAGAAAAATGCTTAAAAGTAGAAAGTCATGCATAGCATACAATTGGTAGTTCCTAGAATGCACCAAATGTAAATTGTTTGAAGAAAGTACCTACTTGTTCTGATTGATTTACAATTTCCATGATTAAATCTTGAAGAGTTTGCTACAGATATGTTGCTGAAAATTATTCTGGTTACTTATATTGTATTTTTGTGTTTGTTTCATTTCAGAACAAAGTTGCAAATGCTTTTATAAATCAAATTTTAGATAATGTTAAATCTATCAGTTTGTAAATAGGAAATAATACTTAATAAAATTTTTGTATTTTGATTGACTCTAAAATATTTTAATTATGACCATATTCTAGGAAAGATGGTTATCAGTTTTGACTGGATGGGTGCTAATAATATTGAGAGTTGTACTTTAGGGATGTAGGAAGAAGAGTTGGAAAATGGAGAGCAAAATACCATAAAGCAGAGCAAATTCTTTATTTCTCAAAACTATTCAGCAAAGACGAAGTCTTCATAAGCATTTTATAGGCATCATTATGAACGCAACGTTGAGCATGAGTGATATGTAAGTCAATACCTCGATTAGCTGAGCCACCAGCTATTTTAGAGATGGAATGCAGACATGTGGTGACATCATCTCATTGACATGTGCATTGTGGATAAGGGGTCAAGTATTGGTCCTATCAAATACAATAAATATTTTTTCTGATAAATGGAGCTCTTTATAATCACTCAGATGAAGTGGTTTTAGCAGATAAATGAGCAAAAGTATGAATAGAAAATATAAAAAAGCAAAAGAGTGGAAATATATTGAACAAATTCAAGAACATTGCTAATCAGAAAATGATGATATACGGCCAGTGAGATAGCTCAGCAGACTAAGTGCTTGCTTAACACCGCAAACCCCACTGGCCACACCTCAGGGTGCAGTGAGCTGGTGATGGAGTCCAAGTGTGATGGCTCACGCCAATAATTCCAGCACTAGGGAGGCAGAAATCAGGAGGATCACTGTGAGTCCAAGCTGCATAGTCAGACACACACACACACACACACACACACAAACACACACACACAATAAATAAATATAAATAAAAGGATGATTTAACATTCAGACATCATTTTTCACCTATTTAATGGTAGCATGAAATCCTTTTGTGTGTGCATGAATAGTTGAATTTTAGAATTTTCAAAATTATTTGTATTGCAAGAATTAACTTGACAAAAACTGTATAGAACCCATAAAATATATGTATTATTTAATTGATTTCACTATTTGTGAGACATTATTTTTGCACAAGTAATTGAATAGGAAACATAAGGATGAAATTTTATATGTAATTGTAACTACCAACAAATCAGAAAAATCTTGCCCTAGGAAAACATAGACAGTGGTATGTTTACAAAATTTAATAGTGTATAATCAGCAAAACTTTAGACTATAGTTTCTGAAGCAATATGAGAAAGTGTACATTGCATAAATTTTAGTTAAAAATAAGATTTAAATTATAGTTTATTAGAAGTTTGGAAAAATTATACATATGAGAATACTTATGTATAAGGAAATACTCACACTTAATAGAACAAAAATTTGAAAATAAGAAAATTTAATCCCTTTATTCCAAATGACTTGTATTTCATTGTACTATTTTATAATAAAATATAAATTTTCACAGAAGGTGAACCATCAAACACACTTAAAATAAAGCCATGAAATTATTGATTGAAATTTCTGAGCCAACAAAGAGAGTAAAGAAAATATTAAAAATGTAAAATTTTTATTATGTGAGGCTCATGGACTGCTGGAAAAGCAGTCTCATTAGGAGAGATGGCTTTATAAGCTAGCGACTAATCTGAGTACGCATTGTTCACGGGCAACAGCCAACCCCTGGCTCCCCAGATGTCTTACAGGGCCAAGCAGTCACTGCCTGTGTTTTGTTCCCATAGCATTGTTCTTAGGTTATGCATTCACCTTATTTAAGTTCATTTTACTTGCGTTTCTTTCGCATCACAATATTTTTGAGAGAAAAGTGTGTAACAGGTGGGAAGGATGAGAGGTGAGACCAGTAACAACAAGATTTAGTCATGGCTGCAAATCACCAAGGCTCTCAAAATTCTTACTTCAGTTGTGTAGAATAACTGGACCTGGTTTCCTACTTCAAAACATAAACTACATGGTATTTTGCAACAGAAGATGTATTTTATCCAGTCCTTCTTCCACTGCATCAGGTCTGTGTACCTTCATACATGACAAATAACTATGATGTGAGTATTATTTTGAGAGATGTTAATTACTCTTGAAAACAAATATAAATGTTAGCTATATATTGTATCTCTGAATTTATCATCTATAATTATATACATATGCACACACACATATATATTTGTAAAATGTGATGCGTAAACGTACACATCTAACGCCACTACAAAAAACAATAAAAATAAAATACTGATGATGCAGTGAGGCATATAAATGGCACTTTCTTAATTTGTAATTATGCTTCATATTTATGAAGAAGGCCTCAAATTTTGTAAAGCACCAGGTTATTTTCTGATACTGCAATACAATTTACTATTGTTTTTGCTGTATAATTGTTCTTAAGAGACTTTAAAAATATATTTTCACTGCATTGGTGACAAATAGTTATACATATATTTTATAATAGCTAATCATTAAAAAAGTTGTATTTGGGTTCCAGTTTGTGATATTTTGAAGATTTAATACTCTCATGAGAATTGAGTTACCTCTTTTTTATACTTCATTCTTTGACCCCCAGAGATTGTGTCATTTTTAAAGCAAATCAGTTATATACTTATATACAAATATGTATATGCCTATCATATTTAAATTTTATCTTGATGTTTGCCCCTGTATCTATAAATAAAATAAATCTCTATTGCATTATATTGTTCTTATATTGCTTCCAATTTTACTTGAGTTGCTTTTTAAAGAGTGTCTTATAATCCCTCTCTGAAACATTTTCTGGTACCTAAATTCAAGCAATTACTTTGTAAAGGTTTTACTGAAGCTCCTATCCACAGGCTAAATTCATCTGTTATCATGATTTTTTCCAGTAATTTACCCCAATCATTGCACTAATAAAGTCAATATAAATTCATCTCAAAATTCAGTAATTTATAAAAGAGAGTTCACCACTTATATTGAATGATTTTAATGCTCTTTTGGATGATTCAAAGGTCCTCTGCACTCATTAACTCTTTCTGAAAGAGTTTCCAATTGCATTATTTTTATACATGCTTAAAAATCTTGTTATAGCGGTGCAGTGTGGGAACCCGGGAACAACAGCCAATGGAAAAGTCTTCCGACTGGATGGCACAGGATTCTCAAGTTCTGTCATCTACTCCTGCATGGAGGGGTACATTCTTTCTGGACCTTCAGTTAGACAGTGCACGGCCAATGGTACCTGGTCTGGAAGCTTACCTAACTGTACAAGTAAGTGTTTATTCAATGTTCCAGATGATTATTTAAAGTTTGATTTTGAGCATATGAATATATGTTTATTATTAACAAAACTGTGCAAGGTTTTGAGTAGTTTTATTGCCTTTCAATAACACACTATGAGAGCTCAAGTGTACACTAGCGCCTTGGAGTACGAGTTGACTTCCTGAAGTGTTATATTGGCTGACAGAAGAAAAAGAAATCATAACAAATCATGCTATCGAGTATATAGTTCAGTAAAACTATGAATGCTTGAATGAATTACTACACTGATGTATATAGTGCTTTTGTGATATGGTCACTTTCTGGAAGTATTAGAACAGATGCGAATTTTGGAAGTCATGTTAAATCTAAAACACAATAACATTTATAATTGATGAATTATGGAACAGTTACAGAGAGCACTAGCATGTGATTGGTTGTGTTACTTCAGTTCTGATAGGTGACTGACTGTATTAAAGACTGTATTAAATTCATCAAGTTCTATAACTTCATGTGTATGTGAGGAATAAAACAGTATTTAAGACTAGAGATGTACTCCAGTGGTAGAGTACATGCCTTATATTCATAAAGCTTAGGGTTGGATTACCAAGAGAAAAACAACACTAATCTATATTAGATATTTATTGCTGTTTATTTTTTAAAGAAGAGCTGCACAACATCAGTGCAGGTTTATTGTCTGCAAGGCATGTTCTACCAGAGAGTGAAAAATGTTTGGGTCCGTAGACCAGGCAGTATATAAGAGCAGCCCCCACCCAGTGCCTGTCTTTAGAAGCTGACTGGCTGGACCTCTCTGAGTCCTTAAGGAGTTCCTCTTCTCCCTGCCAGAGGTCGCTCTCCTGCAGTGTTCTCTTCCCTACCCTACCCCATACGCTCTATCTACATGTTTTATTCCTGACTTCCTGACTCTCTCGTCACCATCTTCTCTACTCCGGGAGTCTGCTAGCCTGTCCCCAGCTTCCTTTATCTTGCACTCCACCTCTAAAATGCATGGAGGAAGTGAAAAGGGTCAGTCATTGTGCTTTTATGTTTGGTTTCCATCACTCAAGGAATGCTGAGCCTGGCTGCTTGATGCTATGGCTTCAAAATCTGGAATTTTTGTTGTTTTGTTTTGTTTTGTTTTGTTTGCATACTTGCTGTTATTTTTCTCTTGTTTTGATTTTGGTTGTGTTCCGTTACTCAATTCTGAACAGAAGCAAAGTCTCCGTAATAAGTCAGAGAATAAGTCAGTTTGATAACTCAGAACAATTTATCAATTAGCAGATGTATGCTACTGATTACATAGTACACTCTCAGACCTGAGCCTTTAACTCTTATCTGACTGGGTGTGATGCCCCACATCTGTAATCCCAGCACTCAGGAGGCTGCAGTAGGTGGATGACCTATGAGTTCAAGGTCATCCTGGCTACAAAGTGAGCCCAAGACCAGACTGAAAGGTGTAGTGTAACTATGTCTCCAAAAAATATAAACAAAACGAATGGACCTTTTTATATTAGTTCAAATGATACATTTGGTAATAGGTGTTCTGAGGATACTTTCTCCGCATATCCTTCATCCATAATTTATCTCTCAGTAGTTGGCAACTTTCTATGGCAAACACGAACACCTCTAAGCTGTAACATTTATGGAGCTTGTGGAAGTGTGTCTGCTTAATCTCATTGACTAACAGAATAGCTGTTACTGATAGAAATACAGAGATAACACTCTTGCTATCAGAATATATGAGTCACCTCTCTAATTTCACTTTAAATTACTTGCAGGTAGAGCATACAATTTTAAACCTCGCATAGCACATACTATGCTTCCAATTCATCCGTATTGAAGAGATTTAAAAATATATTCTGAATAAAAGAGACAATGACTAATGATTTTGTTTATTCACAGCAAAATACCTCTTTTATTGAACTTGTTTTCCAGTTTTAATAAAAATAAGCAAACATCCCATTTCCTGTGATTGAAAATGACCTTGACTTTTTCATTTAAGGGCCTTCATTTTTCTCTAAGGATTTTTAATCAAGTTAAAATTACTAGCTCAAAACACAGTAGTTAGAAATACCATATCAAAAAATTAAAGAAAATCCATTGCTTTGCTGTTCCTTTGAAGAGAAATGTTGTATTGAAAAATGGCATTCAAGCATTACCTTTCAATGATGAATAATTATAACATAAAAGTGAGGAATTTCTTTTTTTTTCTTTTAATAGGGGAAAAAGAAATAAAAAGAAATCTAGCACCCTAATAGCAACACCAATCATGAGGAAAATCAAAACAAACACTTTTTATTAAAAAAATCAAAACAAATACTACTCACCAAAAAAATAGAATCCCTTTTATGAAAATTAAAATACTCCACATTCATACAATTTAAAAACCTTCACTACTGATAGAATTTATATGGGGAAGGATGCACTGAATTCAAATCAGTACTTCAGATTTCTTCTCATCAACTTGCATAAAAAGTTATTTAAAATATATGACTGATGGGCCAGGGAGATAGTGCAGTAGAATAAACACTTGCCTCGTAAGCGCAGGATCCTGAATTCAATCCCCAATATGGCAAAAATAATAAAATAAAATAAAATAAAATATTGATATTTTTACAAGTCCTATAAGTTTGAAGACTATCCTAAAGTCAAATTACACACCTGAGGAAACTGAAGTATTTGAAGTTTTTTTTTTTTTTTGTCTTTTTGAGACAGGGTCTCACTATGCAGTTCAGGCTGGCCTTGAGTTCACTTTTGTAGCCCAGGCTGGTCTCAAACTTGCACCAATCCTCCTGCCTCAGCCTCCCAAGTGCTGGGATTACAGGCGTGCGCCACCACACCAGGCTAGTATCTGAGTATTGAAACATATTTTTGAGAAGCTCAGTACTAAACAGTAATTTTTTTTACCATATAAATGGATTAGATTTTCATTTCAATTTAAATGTTTTTCATAGACATCAAAAATATTAAGTGTAAGAAAATGCATTTTTTAAATTTAGTGTAGTGAGTGTGTTCATTTCTACAGCATCTACAGTTTATTATTTCTACGCAGATCTGAACGTAGCGATCTTCCTGTTTTCAGCCTCCCAAACCCCATCCAGTCTCAATCACCATCTCAGTGTGCCCTAGGGGCCTGGGCCAGTAAGGCACACCGCTGGAGATGGCCAACCTCTGTGTCTGCCTAAGCAGGGGCTTCAATCTGCTGAGCTCTCTGACCAGCCCTGGAAGATGAATGCTTGAAATAAATGTTTATTTATCTTATTTGCCTTTTGTAGATCCTATTCTTCTTCTTCTTCTTCTTCTTCTTCTTCTTCTTGTTCTTCTTCTTCTTCTTCTTCTTCTTCTTCTTCTTCCTCTCTCTCTCTCTCTCTCTCTCTCTCTCTCTCTCTCTCTCCTCTCTCTCTCTTCTTTTTTTGTCTTTTTGAGACAGGGGCTCAATGCACAGTTCAGACTGGCCTTGAGCTCACTTTGGTAGCCCAGGATGGTCTTGAACTCACATCAATCCTCCTGCCTCAGCCTCCCAAGTGCTGGGATTACAGGCATGAGCCACCATGCCTGGCTCCTTCTTCTCTTTTAAATGTGCTTAGTACAGGGTCTCACTACGCAGATCAGACTCATAGTGATCCTCCTGTTTTCAGTCTCTCAAGTGCTGGGGTCACAGGCACATGTCACCACACTGAGTCTCAGTGGCTGTGTGCCCCGGGGGAGGGGGACTGGCAAGGCACTCTGCCCAGGACCAGATCTCAGTCCCTGCATCTGCCTAAGCAGGTGCTTTAATCTGCTGAGCTATCTGGCTGACCCTATAGATCCTATATTTGTGGTGGCCATATATAAGGACCTAAATATGAATTTAAAATAAATAGGTTGCTCAGTAAAGATTCTGATATCAAGACTTATGTCTTCATTTATTAGTACTGCTTCAACAAAGCATTTCAGCAGGGCTGTTTATGACAAACCATATGTGTTTTTCATAGTTCTGGGGCTAAAAAATCCAAAACCAAACTTCTCAGGGGATCCTGTGTCCCAAGGATGTTCTCTGCTTTGAATATGTAACTTCATTTTCTGTGCTCGTATTGTAGAAGGCAGAAGAACCCAAAAGGCCCATGCATTCAAATGCCGTGCACAAGTTAGTGGAGGCATTGTAGATGTTAAATGGCATGGACATCACTAAACCTGGGAGAAATAAATATTGGCTGTAATATCAGGTAGCTCAAAATAGCACGCTGATATTAACATCTGGTGGAGTTGTTTCTGAGTGATCGGACTGAGTGACAGGATCTATAAGCACAAGCAAGAACCTACTCAAACCTACGTTTTGTTAGCTGAGGAATGCCTAGAGGATGAAGCTGCAGGGGTGCCGGCTGCACCTTTCCTCATATTCCATGCGGGATTGCTTCCTGCATGTAGGACCCGATGCACAACCCCCACCAGATCATGGCTTGCCAGTGGGATAGGGATTAATTTTCAGAAATGTCCTCATTGTTTTGTCTCAGTGACTTCCAGCAAACCGCTGTGGGAAGCTCCTTCCTAGTTCTTAGTTAGGAGCCTAAGAAATTTCAAAGATTTTTCCTTGTATGACAGAAGATCAGAGACAAGGCTGGCTTCATAGAAGAGAGCGCTGGGAAACACCCAGTCGCAAAACTAAGTGAAGCACAGTAAAAATGAATATCAATCTCCTCATGGAGGGATGGATGACTTTGTTGCATGCAATCTGTTATCTCTTTGCTGGTACAGAACCCCCAGTACCTGACTTGAAGGAAGGGAGGCTTAATTTGGCTCACAGATTGTAGAGAACTCAGTGCACCATTTACTGGCTCCGGCCTGCAAGGGGATGTGGAAGGTGGAGGGAGGCGGCTCACTTTCACAGTGGCCTCCTGAGCAGCCCAGGAGGAAGGTAACCATCGAGGTTAGGGGTCCAGGGACCGCCCTGCAAGCAGGCCCCATCTCCTGACAGCACATTCAGCTCCTGAATTCACTCATGGATGAATCCCGTGGGGATTTTAGGCTTCAGTGATCCGATCACTTGCAAAAGCTCCATATTGCAGTACACGAGAGCCCTGAGGGGTAAGAAGCCCAAACCTTCGTAATAAGAGAGAGCTATTATTCAGTACAGTGATGCTCCGACAGTGCTTATTTTGCTTTCCCGTGTGACTTGGCAGTGTCTAGAGAAACTTCAAGGTTTCACAACAAGGTGGGGGATGCTAATGAAGGGTAGCATGAAGATGTCAAGGAAATGACTGCGCTCCACAGCACACAGAACGGCAGGACCTCTGCACTCAAGATCGAGCACTATGTGGTCCCGAATGTTAACTGTGTCAACATGAAGGTTGAAGATCCTACCTTCTTGGGACCTAAAAGGAATAAAGTTTTGGGTTTACATTGTTTCCAGCAGTTGTAAATTCATCTTTATTGTGAGCCGAATGGCTTGTCCACTTCTCTGGAATTTTGTTCTGCTACAGGAGAGCTTTCTCCTGATCTTGAAACTAGAAGTCGACAAAGCCCTTGTACAGACAACGCCTCTATTATCAAATCTACTACCGCATTGTCTGAAAGAGTAGGGGACGAAATAACTCAAGTTATTTGCTTAATGCAAAGATTTAGCTACATAAACTACATTAACGTAGATCTCAATGAGGCAATATTACATCATGAAAATATGTGGATCTATGCTTCGTAACATGCAAAATATCTATTGGATATTCAGTAAAAATGAGTAGTTTATAAAAATTGTGTAAGACAGCCTCTTCTTTTTTTTTAAAGTGCAACTTTACAACACTAACAACATGAAGTCAAAGGGGAAGTTTAAAGTGGCCAAGATTGTCAAGAATTATCGCAATTAAGTTTCATTTTTATTGTAGAGGTTACTTACATTTATGACAAGCGATGTGAGACATGTGTCGCCTTTATAAGAGAGTAAGGAAAACACTTCTATGACACAGACTTCAAAACTTTAAAAGAATTTATGCATTTTTGAAACTGAGCTGATAACTTAGCCCCTTCCTGTCCTCATCACTGTGTTTATTCTTCAAATAAATACTGAGTCTTTCATACTGAGTCGTCCACTATACTGGGCCCTGGGAATAGTATGACACAGGAAGGAGACAGCTTATGTCTTTGAGGGCTGTACTGCCCTCTCTCCATGTGTGTGATGTGTAGTTAGGATTTTGTGGTGTTCTTAAAATATTTTCCAGAAGTGAACCACAGAACTCTTCACAAACACTAACATTTTTAGGGGAAGCCCTGAAGAACTGTCCTTCCACGGTACTGCCTGAAAGGCCCTCAGAGCCGCCTTTGCCGGCCCATAATAAGACACAGTCAATGAACTGATTTGCACAGCAGGTGCTGTTTATAAAGCCTGTTGCTATGGGAAACTGACAGGGGATTGGCCTCTGCTTCATTAGGCAGTCACAAAAACACACCCTTCTGAAGCTGTGAGTGTCAGACTTTTCATTCAGGATGCTGCCACAATATGCACAGCTCTTTCTTGGGGAGTGCATAAAATAAGCCCTCTGTCCTCTCTTCGGGTGACTGCCTCTCAGCTCCCCTGGCCTGGAAAAACTGTCTGCTTCTCTGGCCAAGATTCTGATTCAGTTTGTGAAAGCTCCATCCAGAAAGTAACACTTTGTGGATATTCTTGTAAACTGCCCTTTCCTAATTAGGAATAAAGATTATCATACAGAACATCTTAAAGTAAAGTAAAATAAAACAAAGTTTGATGACCATGTTTGTGTGGATAGAAATTTTGAAATTGCAAGCGAAATGCCATTTTTTGGCAATGGACAGGATTAGTTGATTTCCTATCCAGTTCTCCTGTATGATTTGTCTTTCCCTATCCAAAATCAAAGGAAGAGAAGCCTCCTTATATACAAAATTCTTAGGAGAAGTCAGCCAAAAAGGCTCCTTGAGTTGGAGTTCATCAGTCTTCTTGAGACCTCTGAAAATATCAATTAGAATGTTCTAAAATTTTCCTATGATTTAAGTGCCATCATCTTCAACTTCAAGGGCTCAGGAGATTAGAAATCTATCAGAGAAACTTGTCATTCATAAGATTTAGCCGCCAAAAGAAGGCAACAGAAGTGTAGCACTAATAAACTCTTTTCAGGGCTCAGTCCATTCTGAGTGAATTCAAATGAGGCTTGAGAGTGATGAGGATAAAACCAGGCTTACATGGTAAAATTATCCCATTAATAAGAGAAGTAATCCGTAGTCCAAAACACATGTATGCTGGTTATTATTTTCAGAGAAAAAAAAAAAAAAAAACTTGTGTTTTTATTTTTCTCTGTAGCCTGAAAATTTGGGTCCGATATATGCTCAGATCATTATGAACTCTTTTGTGGCTTATTTATAATCTTGGTTACATTTTATTTTAAAATTGCATGTTGGGTTATTTGTATTTATGAAACTATCTCCATTCAGCTCAAAAGCTTTTATGTGGCATCAGGAACAAAAGTTTTATTGCACGTGGATTCACACTGGCGGGCACGGGATCAGGGCAGCTAAGGGTTCTGTGCTTTGAGCTGGCAAGAGAGCTCAGTTACACGCTTGCTTAAACAAACGCAGGGACCAGGGCTCGATCCTCTACAACAGGTGTCAGACTGACCCTGCCCTCAGACAGGCTGAGCTGGCCACCGAGCCAGGCCTGGAGCTGCAAGCCTGTAATCCCAGCACTGGGAAGGCTGGACAGAGAGGCATTACTATGTGTTCAAGCTGTGTAGTGAGAGCCTATGCCAACTACAAAAAAAAAAAAAAAAAAAAAAAAAATAGTACTCTGCTTAGCATGACCCTGTGCTTAGCATTTAAAGCTATCCAATGGCCACCCTAACATCTTATTAACTATCTGTGCATTCATAGTTTAGAACTGAAGTCTACTGGGAATTGGGATGGGTACTGAGTGTTTGGGTTCCCTGGTCCTGAGCATTCTGCTTCTCCCAGTCCTCGGGTTGCATCATAAGCTTTTCATGGGAACAGCCTGATGTTCTCAGCACTGCCTCACGGAGATACCCTGGCCTTCCGGCCTTCTCTGATGCCAGGGCTGTGTCACCAGTGGAGGGGATTCCCACTGCGCTGCTGTTGCACTTACCTCGTGGGAGCTGACTGCCAGTGCAGAAGGTCAGGAATGATATCTGGTGGGAGTTTTGGGAAAAACCAAAGCAGCAGCTGCGGAAACTCCGGGGAAGATTTCCCATGCATCTCTCCTTCAGAATGCAAGGGTTCTACAAGAGGCCACCATTCGCTCACAGTTGCTTTTCCACTTGCTTCATGGAAACACATTTATTTATCCACCACCACCCATGACATTTAAATTTGCAGTAAGCCCACAGTTCAGTTATGCCATCCTGTATTTCATAAGCTCATCCTGTGTTGACTAAAGTATTCTTCTTGGACTTAGCATTATTTTAATGAAAAGCTATTGTTCCACACATCCAACTGAGTGATGTGTGGAAAATACTCTGTTAGTCTAAGAAACCTCATAAATTAAAGGTGTCAGTAGGCATGTATGTAAATAAAGACTTCAACTGTTATGTTAGAAATCGGATTCTATGTGATGTTTTCTTTGTAGTCATGTATTGAAATTTATAGCTGTAGAGTTCCTACAACATGATGGCATATTAGCCTGGTCTTTTAGACTCTAAATGACAGCTTCTGAACTGTATGCATAGAATGTTTAATGAGCGTACATGATCAAAATCAAGAGTTAGATTATGTGGTTTAAGTATGCCTGTGTTCCCTGACACAGTAACTAATTTTCCCTGCTTATGTATTAAGGATGCCATATGCCCACTCTGCCTCTCCATTACACATGTGACACGTAACCATCTGTTCCTCTAATCCAATCCTGACAGTCATCAGCTGTGGAGACCCAGGTACACCTGCCAACGGACTGAGGTATGGGGACGACTATGTGGTTGGGCAAAATGTTTCCTACATGTGCCAGCCGGGCTACACAATGGAGCTGAACGGTTCCAGAAGCAGAACCTGCACCACAAATGGCACGTGGAGTGGTGTGATGCCAGCCTGCAGAGGTAGGGTAGCCACGCCTGGCAAAAGCCCCATCTATTGTTACAATTTTATGTGACTTTAAAGTACCTGGAAGTAGAGTGCTTTTATGATTTCATTGTATTTTTCCGGTTCTGAAAAAACTACTGATAGTTCATATTTTTTTAGACCTTGTAATATATATATATATATATATATATATATATATATATACATATATATATATACATATACATACATATATATATATATATATATATGACTTAAAGTGATATTTTGATAAAACATTATAACTTCCTGTGAGCAATGGCAATGGGCTTTAATGCAACTGAGAAATCAAAGTATAATATATGCTAATGTGAAGTTATCATTGTTACATTTATTGATGGGTGAAAGCCTAAGAAACAATGTAACCTTAATGAATTCTGACTCATTGCTTGAGCTCTTTCAGTAAAGTCACTAAGGCATAAGGAAGAAAGAAAACCTTCTTAAATTTGAGAAAAATCAGCCGGATTTGTAGAACAGTAGTTTTTCTCAAGGAATAGGAGAACATCATACTTACACAAAACAAACTCTACTATTGTTCTTTTAGCCAATCTCGGAAAAGAGTCCCTATATTTAAGCTGTGTTATCTCACTTCATATAACTGCGTAATTTTACCTACTTTGATGATTACTTGTAGAATGTAATAAATACATCAATTGCTATTTTCATAATAATTTTCATTTTTATTAATCGAGATTTCTCATTCATGTATGCTTTAAAACATCTGTGGATTGACTTTAAGGTCTCCCTGATGCCTTATAATCTAAAATGGTTACTACTTTATGCATCATAGAGTTTAAGAAACATATCACTACACATATTTGATTAACGTATTCAAACATATGCGTGTACGTTTTATATTTCAGAATGTTTTTAATTCAGTCATTAATTCATACTAGTTCAAATATAGAGGCTGGGGAGATAGCTCCGTGGCATAAGTGCCTGCCTGGCAAGAGCAAGGTCATGAGTTTGAACCTTGGTCTTGAAATAAATAAGTAAATAAATAAATAAAAGAACACCAAAAATTACTCTCGTAGTTTCACATATTAAAATGGCTCCTCATATTTTGGCTTTTAAATGTTAGCCTTCTTTTTTCATTACTCTCTTTTCCTTTATTCAACCTACTTTCACCTGAGGACAACTTAAAACCATTTAAACAGAATACTTTTTAAAAAAAATGTAAAAATACAGGTCAAATACTGCTAGCAACCAGCTGTGAGGCCCCAAGCATATCTGCCACTGGATGAAAATGGAAATGACCTGTCTTTCTGGATTCCTATAATTCCTTACTGAAATTCAAAGAAAAAAATCATTTTTTTACGACTGCAGCTATGTTTTTCTCTATACTCTTCACATGATATTCTTTTTTGCCATTACTCCAAATTTTGGGATAAATTTCTTCGTGTATTAAGCTTTTAACACACAAATCTAAATGGTTACAGAAACTAGTATGGGTGCTGTAATCAGACCCACGGTCTGACTCTTTCCGATTTCCTCAGTCAGGATGCTGACAAGGCTTCTAGTCCACACCACCCCATTGTATAAAGATTGTTGGAAAATCATTTCACTTACTACTGATAATTTATCTGTTTCAGTGTTGTGGGATAGGCTGCCCTCTGTTTACCTCCCCACAGATGTCAGACAGCTTGATATTTTGTAAAATAATCTCCAACCATCATTAGCCATTATGTTGTCAAGAAAAAGGAGCATCCTACAAGGACTAATTCCAGGGATGTTTTGTGAACACTATCAGGAGAATAAAACCTGTCACACTGTATTGTCCTCCAAAAGGTTAAATTAGCACATATGCCACTTCTAATGATATTTATTTTTACAGCCAGAATATCTCAACAGCTGTTTCTAATCACTTTGAATATAATTGCAGCGGTTACATGCCAGGCTCCTCCCCAGATCTCTAACGGAAGGCTGGAAGGAACAAATTTCGACTGGGGCTTTAGCATTAGCTACATCTGTTCTCCAGGGTACGAACTGTCCTTCCCTGCTGTCTTGACCTGTGTTGGGAATGGTACCTGGAGCGGTGAGGTGCCGCAGTGCCTACGTAAGTTAAATTTCCACACTTAACATTGTGTTTGAAAAGGACAGCTCTTAAGTTCTTCAAATTTACTATGTATGACTCTGTTAAGATTCCTCAGTGCCTATCTAAAATTCAAAGAAAGAAATCAGCATTTACCTATGAAGCTATCTTCCATGTACTCTAACCATTATATTCTCCAAATTTGGGGTAAACTTCTCTGCTTACTGAGTTGTCTTATCTTATAAAATTATTTAATGTAGAGATTTTCACAGATTAGCTCTATTTCTGAAAAAAAATTTGTTTGTGCCCAGTTTATTTCAGTTCCTACTTTTTCATTATTTTTGGCCCATAAATCACATTTTACAAAAAAAAAATATGTCATTTTTACATGTTCATTCAAATCAAGTTATTCTGATGCCATTCAGCAGGACAAAGATTTTTTTTTTCACATATCTAAAACTATAAAAGGAAACATAGAAAGTGAAGGTTGTTTTTTTCATAGAAATTAGTATATTAGTGTACTCAGAAAGAAGTATTAATCTGGATTAATTTGTAAGAATATGAAAGCAAATCACTATATATATTGATAGACAGATAGATACAGATATTTATATAGATATTTTATGATAATGTTTTCCTCCAACTCATTTTTCCCTATATCATGTTGTCACTTTGTTTAAAATTTCCTGTGTGGAAAGAATTTGAGGGTTTGTTCTCCTTAATTTAGTAGTAGATTCATCTCCTATTTTCATGTATACATATATATCACATGTATCATATATATATACACATATATATACATATATATATATACATATATATACATATATACATATATATATATTTGGCAATATATATCAGAAAAAGAAACACTTGTAATATTAAATGTATTGAGATATCATGAGATTAACCCTTGGCCTCTGTAATTACAGGAAAGAGGTGCTCAAAGTGGTGGCCATGAGCTTTGTCTCACTGTTCTCTCATTGTTGGAACAAATACTTAACATCCAAAAACAATGATGGAAAGGTTTATTCGGCTCACAATTTCTGATGGTTTCAGTCCATGCTCAGCTGGCACCAAGGCAGAATGGCACATGGCAGCGGACAACCTTTCATAGTGGCAAAGAGCAGAGAGCCAAAGGGCAGGAACAGCGGTACCAGTGGCTACAGAGAGCTCACGTCTCTCTCCTCCTCATATTGCTTTCGCTGGGTGTAGCACTCACACCCATAATCTCAGCAGTACTCAGATCCATAATCCCAGGCTTGGAACATAAATCAATCACAAATTGCAGACGCTGCCCCATGCCTATGACTGCATGGGGCTTTGGTGGGAGAATTAGACACAAAGAATAACGAGCTTCTAGACGTGCATTAGTACAGCCAAGTACTGAAGTGCAGACGCATGGTATTTGTGGTCTCGCTCGCCCTCTTTCTCTCTGTATAGAATATACCCACGCTCATACACTGCAACAGGACATGGTGTGCGTCACAGCCACACATTACTGCAGCAGCTGATGTGCGCAGCACTTGGTCACAGGATCTTGCGTGTTCCTTTCCATCTCAGCTTTAGTACACAGCTCTCCTTGCCGCTGTGGCCTTGGAGGTAGGCAGAGCACACAGTACAAGCTTCGCAGAGTCCTCAAGGCTCTTTCTGCCTCATTCCAAGTGGAGCCAAGTGCCCTTGGGCTGGCTGTCCTTGCTCCTGGCATCCCCAGGTTTCTGCGGCTCTTCTGATTGGCTCCTTGTCCTCTGGCTTCAGGGTACACTCATTACTTTTCCCCTCATACCCTGTGCTCTCGTTGGCATAAGCACTTCTGTAATTATTTTTCACTATGCCTTTTATTCTTTCAGCTTTATTGCAAAAGTCCACTTACTCAGTATCGCCCTATCACTTGTTTGAAATTTCCTGTGTGGAGCAGAGCCCTTTAAGGTTTGTGCTCCTAAATTTAGTAATAAATTCACTCCTTGTTTTTCTTTAAAACACACGCCCAATTTGTTTATGCCGCAAACTCAAATTTATGCTTCCTGAGGGCAGAAAGCTTTTGCTTGTTAACACGACTGTAACTCTACTCCCCTCTCATGGTGGGAAACAGGCGCAGAGATGGAAAGCGCATCAGTGTCACAGTGCAGAAGGAGTGACGCCATTCAGGGGGACTTGAGAGGAACAGACCTGTGAGGATGGCATGGCCGTCTTATTCTGAGAAGCAGTTGGTACATGCACATACACGTGCTCACACACACATACACACACATGCTCACACACACACACTTGCACATATGCACTTGCATGCACAAACACAAATACATGCACGTATACATACAATCTCTAAACACTTCGATATAAAAGTTTTAGATACTGATAGTCTATTTTAATTTTCAGATGCTAAGAAAAGATTTCATAATCTGCATTTTATGAGGTGAAACTGATAAAAAATTTGGAAACAATCAGAAATCTTAAAATCGGAAAAAAATTTCTTATCAAAGATACATTGTAGGTCTGGAGAGGTAGCTCAGTAGAATAAGCACTTGCCTGGGAAGTGTAAGGTCTTAAGTACCACACACACACAAAAAGAGAAAACAGACAAATTGTGACATGAATAATATAATCAATACATATATAAAGTATGTGTTATATATAGTCTTCTTAAAACAAAATTTTATTAGTTTTTTCTAAATTTTATTTTAAAAAGACAAAAAGACAGGATTGCAAAGCAAGTTAATAAGTGAGTGAGAATATTTAATACATAGTGTGTAGGGATTTAGTACATAGCGTACTCTTACCCTTAAATTAGCTACAAGAGCTTAGTCCACTGAGCTATCTCTCTGGCTCTTAAGACTATCCTTTTATGTGTGCTGATAGGCTCAAATTCTTAAAACAGTCAATAAAAATGATTCTCTTTAGTAACAAATAAGTATATTTTGAGTATATAATCCATTTCTTTAGAAATCTTGTTAAGTTGACTTCTTCTGTGGTCCTCAAACATGGAGGTTTGTTAGCTTTATGTAAATTTGGATTCTGGTGGTCTATTTTTTTTTCTTAAATATTTAAATACATTGTGAAGTGAAAGCAGTAAGATATTGGAAGTTGTGTGCTAAGTATTCAGAGAAAAAGGAACAAATAAGTATGTATCTGTTAGTGTATTTGTATATGTGCATGTGTGTGTGTGTGTGTGTGTGTGTGTGTGTGTATAAGAGGCCACTGTGAACTGTGGTGCAAAACCAAGAACATTGTGGATTAATTAATTGTTGCAGGGCTACCTAAGAACTGCTTGTCTTTGGAGATGCCCATCATTTGCAGAATATACCTACAGATGTAAGCTGGTTTCTGGTCACTATAAAATCTCAAATTTATAAAATATTCTGATGTAATAAAATCATATGTAGATATAAGATATCTACTCATAGAATCAGACTCATATTCCATGTATTACGCTATTGCTCCTTTAGCATTGATTTATGTACAAAAAAATGGAATCTTTCTTTGAGACAGGTTGTCCTCAGTCACAGGTGACTTTAATGTCTCAATGTGTTACCTCGATTTTTATAAACTGTTTACTCTGGTGGATTCTAAATCTTTTCTTTGTCTTTACTTCCAGCGAAGTTTTGTGGCGACCCTGGGGTCCCATCCCAAGGAAAGCGAGAAGGCAAAAGCTTCATTTACCAGTCTGAGGTCGCGTTCAGCTGCAATGCTCCTTTTATCCTCGTGGGTTCGAGCACCAGGCTGTGCCAGGCAGATGGCACTTGGAGCGGCTCCTCGCCTCACTGCATCGGTAATGTCAGCTAAAGGCTGATTATGCTCGGTCACTTTGGAACTCATGGGTAGTGGAGACACTGAATGCTTTCTTATTCCTAAAACCTATAGTTGATTAAATATGAAAAACAAACAAAATATAAAGCAATTAGAAGGCAGTAACATAAGTACTGGTATAACATGCATTATTATTTTTAGTATTTTAAACTTCTAGAAAAATAAACCTTAAACAATTTCAGTGTGTATCACCAAAAACTTTCAGAATCACGGCTTTGTTAAGCACTATGATTTATTTGTTACCCTGTAGCTAATAAACCATATTCACGGGAATCTTGATGCAATACTCCCCAAAAGTATTTCAAAACAACTGTAGATTTCTGTGACCTTAACATAATGCATATTTCGTAAGCTAAGCAAAATAACCTATGTATAGAGAAAACAATCCAGAAACTGCAAGTTCTATTTTTCTTATGCCCAAAACCCCTACAATTTTAAATGAAATTCAAAGTCATAAATCTTATTTCTGAAAGTAACTTCTAATTCTTCAGAGAACATTTCCCTACCTTAAAATTTAGGAGTCTTCACGCAAAGATTTTATGCATAGGTACATCCTGCATATTTTTCTTAACTGTGTATCTACAGAATTTGCTGGATGTCAGGCATTTCTTATATTGGAAAGTTTCAAAGTTGAAAAATGGGTTAAGGTGTACTAATTGCAGTCCACCTGAATTTCTTGTTTTAAGATCACCAAGCCTCTGTCCAAGGAAAGGTGCTGTTAGGTTGACACCTTATTATTACCTAAGGTACTTTCAGTAAATTCCTGGTCCCTTGAAAATGTTTTGTATGAAAGAAATATAACTATTATAAATTTTAAGACTATTACAGTTTCCAATGCTTTACTATTTTAAATTCTTCTCTTTAGAACCTACTCGGACCTCCTGTAAAAACCCTGGTGTGCCAAGGCACGGATCTCAGAACAACACTTTTGGATTTCAAGTGGGTATTTCCTTGTCACGCCCTAGTGGTGCAGTAGTTTCTCTGGGTTGCGGGCTTAGAATCTTGTTGGCACAGAATGAATATAATCGTGTGTTTACATCTGCATTGTGGAACACAAGCGAGCAATTCATCACGTCACAAAAGAGTGACATGGAAAGAAATGAGGAAAAATGCCTTGAGTAAGGAGACTTATTACATTTGGATATAAAATACAGGAAAAGTGGAGACGGAGATGAGCAACTGAACAGGCCCTAGATGGGAGGTGAAAAGAGAATGAGCCAAAGCAAGCGAGGAAGTACACCTTGGAGCATGTGAGGGTCAGGCTGCAGAACTTAATCTGGAAGAAGTTAGAAGAGACTTCCAAGACAAATTGCAAATAAAATGGGGGCATTTAACAATGAAATTACTGTAGATATGACTTAAATATACCTTAGACACTGACAATGATTGGGGAAATTTCTGAAAGATAATTTAGCCATCACCCATGATCCTGCCGGACATGGCTGCGGTGCTGCTTAAAGCTCTTTGGCTGGTCCAAGCATGTGTGGCCACCTTTCTTATTGCTTTTTCTCATCTAAACTTCATGTGGGGATTCAGCGAGTTTGCTGTTATGCTGGTCTAAAAGGAGTCAGAGTACGTTATGATTCTGAAAGGAAAGAGCCAAATTAAACCTACTCAGTGGCTTTGTTTTCCAAATTGTGCTATTCTCAGTGAAATTCAGTGTGAATCAGAACAACCATTTCTAAACAAAGAGTTCATTTAAGGGACTTTCTTTTCTTTAAGAATTTTTCATTTTACTTTTTTATTTTTTTATTTTTTTTTTCTTGTTTCAGAACTTTTGTTCGTTTACTTATTTTTATGGCCGGCTCAGCCTGCCCTGAGGACAAGTCTGGCGCATCATGTCGTGCTGGGGATCGAACCGCGGTCCCTGCAGCCGCCTAAGCTTTTCTAAGCAGGGCTTTAGACCACTGAGCCATCCTGCCTGGCCCCGAGGGGCTATCTTTTTGTTGCTAAAATATTTTCCATTTATCTACAGTTTAGGCATGGTGTGAACATTTATTGGAAGTGTTTCCATTTCTCCTGGTTTGCCTCTGGGAGGTCTATATAATACAGAAGCATAAAGCCTTACCTCGGCCTCTCTTAGATTAGTGGACAACCAGTAGAACGCATTAGTTCTTTATATACACAAAGAAACTGAAACAGAGTGGCTCATTTCCATCACAGAGAAAGTTGGTGATAATGTCCTGCATAACCAGAGTCTTGATGGGAACATCTCTACCTCAGGCAGATGTGCTGCAACATCTGCATCTTTCTCTTAAATATTCTTTGAGATAATGGGGTTGGAAATGAGAGTGTATGGAAGAGTCCTCCAACAAAATGAGCAAAGTTATTAATGGTGTGTTGAAAAGTTAATAATAGTATGACCTTTCAAAAGTTTTATCACAAGCCAACCTGACCTTGGATACATTCTATTAGGGTTAATAAGCATGCATTGGACTACTATATTCTATCTAAAGACATATGAATAAACTAGATTGTATCAATGTGTCTAAGTCACTGTTCTCTCATTGCTGGGACAAATACCTGACACCCAAAATGAAGGAAGGAAGGAAGGAAAGGTTTAATTAGTTCACAGTTACTGAGGGTTCAGTACATACTCAGCTGGCTTCAAGGCAGATTGGCAGATGTCCGAGAGCAGCAGTTTATGGTGGTGGAACAGCAACAATGGCAACAGAGAGAGATAGTCTTTCTGTCTCACTTATGTTACATTCAGGCTCTCAGCCCTAGGAAGGGTGTCACACTTACATACATAATCCCAGCAGTACTAAGACCTATCATCCTAGTAGATCACCCATAATCCCAGTGGGTCTTGAGTTAATTTCAAACTCTTATAATCTCCGCCCCATGACTTCTCGAGGCTTTGGGAGGACAACTAGACACAAACCATAACTCTAAAAATTTAAAATATACTGAATATCTTAAAGTAGATGTATCAGTTTTCTCACATAAATGTAGCTGGCAAGCATAAACATATATATGTACATGCATACCAAATATATTAAATAAATCTTTTTACTGCCAATATAATTTGATGTTGAATAATTGTGATGGACAGCTTATTAATGGTTTCCAAAGGATAGGCTCTCATAAGCAAAAGAATAACAGTTAAGAAAATCACCTGCCTGGTAGTAACTGAAGCTATTTTGACTGAACTTAAAACTAAAGATATTGTAGATGTGCATGAATGTGTCACAGTCCTCAGAGGAAGGAATCCAGATGAGTTAGAGCCAGCCTGGCTTCTGGCGAGGCACCATCAGCTTTGTCCTCTGCTCTATGTCCAACTGAGGCACTGCTCAGCTCCATCCATAGGCCTTATGACCAAGGTCAAAAGATCTCTGTTTATCTCACAGCGACATACAATTATTGTCTGGATTGCAATTCCAATCCCAAGATTCTAGAGACAGTAGAAAGTCCTCAGCTTTATGCACACCCTAGTATGATGAGTTACAAAGTAAAATCCTACCTGCAGGAAGCCCACTCCCCAGAGGCCCAAGGGAAGGCTCAGAATTGTTGAAGTACTCCACATATCTTCCTAATATGCCATTTCTTAAACTGCAGTCTTCTCCTGTGTAGATCAGTGTAGTGTATTTTAGGATACAGAGGTAATTATTTGCCTGTAAAAATACATGCCCTGTTGCTAGAGATGGTGAAAGTTCTTGTTGAAAGAGTACTCAAATTTCTCTATCCAAAATATTGTAAATTGGAATAATTTATACTAAGAATAGATTAGTATTGAAGAGATGTGGCAGTGAGCCTGGGAAGGAATAGCTGTCAAAATGATTGATGCAACATCGAGATTAATTATGGACACATTCCGTTAACTGCTGTATCCCTATAAACTGAACTCAAGATAGGGAGAATACATTGTTTGGACCTAGACCGTGTTTGCTAAAGTTATTATACCTATAGAATATCTTAAGTCTGACTCTTTAGGTACTTAATGCCACCAAAACAAGTGATGTCCAGTTTGTAATTACAAATGATGCTTACATTGTAAATAAAATTATCTAGGTAAGTTGTATGAATTAAGTATGTCCCATAGTGTATTTATTACGTTAAGTAATAATCCAGTAGTGGCATGCTCGTCCTGCCAGAAGACAGCAGGCCATTCAGGGCAAGGTGATTTGGCCATAGGTTAGCCTCCTAAGGACAGTGGCTGTGCTTCATTCCCCGAATGCCAAGGCCTTCCCTGCAAAGCCCTTCAGATCTGATGCTTGCTTGTGCCTCCAAGTTCATCATCCCAGGTAGAATTGATTTTAAACGTATCTTGCATCCCAGTGTGGATCATATATCCCGCTTCATTTAATGTCTAAAAAACTCTATGTAAGAGTTATTCATTATGAGTGTAATCATTATGTGAATGCGTCAAGGACAGGTCTCCAAGAGGAGTTGTAACTGATTCGTGCAAGGTCAGTTCCAGAATCAAAACCAGGCACCCCTTGACATGGAGCTACGTTTTTTGTTTGTTTGTTTGTTTGTTTTTTTAGTTTACTGTACCTAACCGCCTCCCACTCTATGCCCCTGCCTTCCTGCCTCACTCACTTTGTGAGCCACCGCTGCCATCCCGTTAGCCATACTCTTTTCTCTTTAAAACGTGTGGTGTATATTCCAGTCTTTATATATTTTCTCAACCTGTTATCATTCTCAAATTTCAGTAGTCATTAAAAATCACATGGAGGCACTGCTAAATTAGATTGCTATTCTGCACGTAGAAACTCAGACCACCCCAGGGAGTGCTTTAGACCAACAAATTTCCAGCTAATGTGAATGTCTCTGATCTGGAAATCACATGTAGAAAGCTGTTTTCTACAGATTCATCTATGTTACACACCCGTAAAAACAGAGCACCTTGTAAGGCTTTTGTTGTTTTAGTGCCACAACCTCTAATACCCACCTTTGTTTCTAACTTAATATTTTCTTTACCATTTTAAGAATGTATCTTCCTCTTGTGTTTATTTCAGCACATATCCCTATAAATCATTGCTTTTATCTAATTAACTGCATGCCTCTTTTGTACTCATATATACCCTAGTGACTCTTGATATCACATATTTCTTCAAATTCCCATTCTCAAAATTTTGGCACCTATGTGTATAATGCATGCTCAGATATTTGATCATATATATCTATAATCTGTAATCTGTAATCTATATCTATATGTCATCTCTATAGTTTATACATAAGGAGGTGTGTATATTATATATATATATATATATATATATATATATATAGAGAGAGAGAGAGAGAGAGAGAGAGAGAGGGAGAGAGAGGGAGGGAGGGGGGAGAGAGACAGATCTAGATAGAGACAGATAACAAGACAGAGAGAGAAAGAGAGGGAGAGATAACTTTTCATGAATTTTCCTACTTGTGTTACATCATATTTCAGTTTAGGTCTTTTAAACTCTACAGAATTTCATCTGAAAGTCATTTCTTCAACACAGATTTGTTCGTTGTTGTATTTGCAATTTCAGTGAAACACTTTCCCTGCTGAAATTTTGCAGGTAGGAAATGTTGTGCAGTTCCACTGCAAAAAAGGTCACCTGCTCCAAGGGTCTACAACCCGTACTTGCCTCCCCGACCTAACGTGGAGTGGAATTCAGCCCGAATGCATACGTAAGTATAGTGAGTATGAAGAGTTAGTTATTGCTTGAAAAAAACTTTCATGCACTATTTCTTCCATGGGAATCTATTTTTAAAAAGATGTTCATGGACATTTTGAAATAGTTGAAAACTGTTTCAGTGTTTCTTGCAGCCTCTAAATGGGCACTGGTCTCACGAGACTAAATAAAACAAGGCCCAAGCCGTGCTCTCTATTAATGTATGATTAGAAATGAGTTTCCCTTGGTCAGTTGCCTGGCTGTGATCTCTGTCTACCTCCCTTAAATCTCTTCCCCCACATTTTAAAGTCTGAGTCTCTTGTGGTCGAAAAATGAGGGCACTATAACTGAAACACTCCTTCATCAGGTATCTCACTTGCAGAATTTGCTTCAGAATCTGACATTCCTGCAATAAGATGCTATTTAAATGGAGAAAAGAATATTCTTTATAAGTTATAATAAAAAAGGAAAGCTAGAGGTCAGGTGTGGTGAAGACAAGTTGAAGTATTCAGAGAGGAAAATATGGAGAAAGGAGGTGAATAAAAGAAGGCTAGATGAATGAAAGGGTACAGATAACATGTGGACTTAAATATGCTTCGATATAATCTGTAAAAACAATCAGAGTATACTTTATGCATAGGGAAATATCGTCAGAGTAATAGGATGATCTGTAGTTGCATTTAACCTTGGGAAGTGTTTTTATCATTGAGATAAACGGATAAAAACTTTTTTTCTTCTGTATTTTAGAGAAGGGTCCATAGAGTGTTCAGGGGCTCACTACTAGATCAGACTTGTGGTGATCCGCCTGCCTACAGCTTCCCAAGAGCTGGGATGACAGGCGGGCACCACCGCGCTCAGTGTCAACTGCTGTCTCAGCACGTCCCCAGGGCCCGGCCGGCATGGCAGGCTAAACTGTTGTTACACCCTTGTAAATACCTCGAACTTAACAAATTTAAAGAGCATCTTATTGCAGGAATGTCAGATTCTTTTAAACTCTCTTAGTCGTTGCGATTTTTAAAATTTGGGATATAATTTACTTTTGTAGCTTGATTAGTCAACATGAAGGGGTTTGTTTGTTTGTTTGTTTTTCCTCTTTTATCTATCAACAAACACCCACCGGTGTTTCAGGGAAGTCACTGATAGAAAATGAAGCTAGTAGCTGTGTTCGCACAGCTTGCTTCACTAGAATAGCTATTCAAGGGCGTATTTACAAAGTGATATTGAAATATGTCTGGAAGCATACTGCTTCTATAGAGGATTTAACATTATTCTCCTTGTTTAACATAGCCCACAGCTGTAAGCAGCCAGAAACTCCTGCTCATGCAAACGTAGTGGGCATGGACCTCCCGTCTCATGGGTACACGCTCATCTACACTTGCCAGCCTGGCTTCTTCTTAGCAGGTGGAACAGAGCACAGAGTGTGTCGATCTGATAACACCTGGACTGGGAAAGTCCCCGTTTGTGAAGGTAAGTCTAACCCAGTGAGTCGTCTGGCACAACGGCGTGGTGGGCTACCCGTGGGTTTCTTTGATGTAGGCAATGAAAGCTGAATTCAAGTCAGTTTCAAATAAGGGTAATTTGTTGACTAGTTCCAGGGATGAAGTATGCACATACTTCTACATCAATAAACGAAACTATCACTTAGATTCCTTGGTAGCATCTCTTCCATGCTGACTTTGCTTCTCCTTGTTAACCCTTCTTTATTTATTATTATTATTATTTTTCCATGCTGACTTTGCTTCTCCTTGTTAACCCTTCTTTATTTATTATTATTATTATTATTATTTTTTTTTTTTTGTCTTTTTGAGACAGGGTCTCGCTGTGCAGTTGAGGCTGGCCTTGAGCTCACTTTTATAGCCCAGGCTGGTCTGGAACTCACACTGATCCTCCTGCCTCAGCCTCCCAAGTGCTGGGATTACAGGCATGCACCACCACGCCTGGCTAACCCTTCTTTAAGTTTTTCTCTTCCAAATAGATGTATTCAAGACAGCAATATGCAGAACAACAGCCATGGCTGAACTCTTATTATTTTGTTTAGTGAAATTCTGTATGGTTTTTAAATTTTTAACCATTGCTGCATTCTGTCTGAAAAATTAGAACAACAACAACAACAAAAAAAACCCGAACAAAGCTCCAGAGAGATGTGTTTATTTCCTTGAGTTGTCATAGAAGACTTCCCAAAGCTGAGTGACTTAACAGGACAGAACTTTATTCTTTCATATGTTTCATGTCCAGAAATTCACAGTACAGGTGTTAACAAGATCTTGCACTCTCAATAAGTTTAGCAAAGTCTTTTCTTGCTCCTTTCTAGCTCTGGCCAGCTCCCAGCAACCTTTGGTTCACAGTTTTACTATCACTTCTCCTCCAGGTCAACACTTGTGCTTTTATTTAGGGCATTAGTTATATCCACAAATATCTACTTCCTAGTGAGGTTGTAGTCTCCTGCTGTGGGTGAAAAAGAATATAGGGAGTATATTGGGAGGGAAGAAAAACTAGGAAAGTTTGCAAGTGTCTCTGTGTTCATGCCTTTGTCATAGTTCTCAGTGTAGTCTTTGCTGAAGCTTGTTAGGATAACACTATTCAGAACTCTAATTGTTGCAGTTTTGAGCTCCATTCATACCCAAATCCACTACTAAGCCAGGATGATAATGACCTAGATCTGGATGCAGAACTCCGATCCTGTGCTTGGTCAGAGGGCTCTCCACTCAGACATACTTGGTCTGAGCGTACCCGAGGGCAAAAGGTTACTTTGTGGAAAGAACCAGCAAAAGATGTTTGCTAGAATTTTAGAGCAGTTCATCCATAAACATATTTTGTGTATTAAAAAATTTAAAGCCATCTATTTTCTAATGTCTTACAGCTTTCACAAATCACAAGCAACTTTCCTTCTTTCTTTCTTTCTTTCTTCCTTCCTTTCTCTCTCTCTCTCTCTCTCTCTCTCTCTCTCTCTCTCTCTCTCTCTCTTTCATTTTTCTTTTGTTACTTTTTGGGGGTATTTTTACAGAATGGCCTATAGGGTGTTCAGGACCTCATTAGTAGATTGAACTCATAGTGATCTGCCTGATTACAGCCTCCCAAGAACTATCCTTACAGATGCATGCCACCACGCCCAGTCTCAGTTGCCCTCAGTGTGACGCCAGAGTGCGGCCAGCATGGAAGGCCCAAGCATCGAATCCCTGCCACTAAGCCTACTAGTAGGCGCTTTAATCCGCTGTGCTATTTGGCTGGCCCTAAGCAACTTTTTTTTCCTTAGCATTTTTTTCTGTCCTCCCTTAGAACATTATTACATTATTCTAATCTCTCTCTCTTTCTTCTCTCTCTCTCTTTTCTTTTTCTTTCTCTCCCTCCCTGCCTTCCTTTCTTCCTTCCTTCCTTCCTTCCTTCCTTCCTTCCTTAAAATTTTTCTACTAAAGGAAATGAGAAAATATTGCAGTCTTAATGCATTCCCTTCTTGATACCCATTTCCATCTCCTGTCCTCCCTCGCCCACCATCTAACTCGAATACATTCTCAGTGTCTACAGACTTTGTTCAAACTGCTTACAGCTATTGTGAATTGTAACAGCTCGATCAGTGCTTTCTGGGGGAAAAAAAAAAAAAATCAGTAAATATTGAGTGCACTATTAAGTGTTTTAATGCCTCCTAATTCTGCTTATGTGTTCTCCACTTTCTGTATGAACTTATTATTTCTAAGAGCTTAGCAATTAATCATATCTTCCTTTCAATCACGTTTTCACTGAGGGGGTCTCATTCTAATTAGTGGCTTCAATAGTCTCCGTTATGGAAATTACATACAAATTATCATTTCTATCTCACTCACTTTCTTGTAACCTCAGATCTCCACGTTCAGTACAGTAGCTCCCTCCACATCTCTATGGCAGTTCTTCTGAGGCATTTCTGTCCTCCACTCATGTGAAACTGAATTCGTGAATTTCCCTTAATCTTCTTCAATTACTCCTTATTTCAGTGATATATTCATGAGATGGTTTGACACCCAAGAAACCTACTAATCACTCTAAATATTATCTTACCTAATTTCACCAAAGCTTATATTGCTCTTTTTAAAATTATTTGAAATATTATTTAAAAAAATACAAAATAATAAAAAAAATCAGAAACAATGCAAAATTTCGTGGTTTTTTTTTTTTTTTTTTTTTTTTTGAGGCAAGGTCTCGCTATGCAGTTCAGGCTGGCCTTGAGCTCACTTTTGTAGCCCAGGCTGGTCTCGAACTCCCACCAATCCTCCTGCCTCAGCCTCCCAAGTGCTGGGATTACAGGCATGCTCTACCACGCCCAGCTCACAAAATTTCATTAAATGAGCAATAGGAATTTGATAATCATTGTTTTATTGCATAATGTTATCTTCAAATTAGTTATTTAGATTACTGATATAAGCCTGTAAAATTGGCAGCAATATTATAAGAAATTAAAAACAAGACAAAAATTGAAAATAATTTAAGCATTACCTGGTCCTTTCAGTAGAACACCAGATATCAGTTGCGCAATTACCCGAACTGTCTTGTATCTGTACATAAATACATCTTTTCCCCTTTTTGCTCTTGTCCTTTTCCTTTTCTTTCTTTCTTTTGAGCTCAGTGCCTCCTTACCTGTTCTGTCACTCCTACTATGGGTAGCATAACGCAGTATCATCTCATTTGGAGCTATTCCAGGTGTCTTTCAAGTGATCTTCACTCTATCAGCTTTGTTCATTTCCAAATATACTTCATTTTGCAGCCAAAAATTGTATCAGCCCTTTCATCTCCATTCGAGTCTCTCTGATGATGTCACAGTGCACTATGGGTACATGCTCTAGGGAGAGTATGTGTCATAAGTGCCTAAAATTCCATCCCTCCACCACAGCCTCCAGGGACTTTATGTTCTGGGCTGCCTTTAGCTTAGAATTAAAGATTACAGCTTTGACTTTGTTCACTTTTGTGTACACCAAAAGTTCATTTTAACAAATTTTAATTCTCGAGTGCAAATTATATGCACAAATACTTCTTGCCTTTTGTCAACCAAAGCATACTGTTTAGCCTCCAGCTTTTACACTGCGAGCAACTACATCTGTTATATGTGTCTTCCAGCTGAGAAATGGTATCCCAAGATGAAAAGACAGGAATCGTCTGGTTCTTGTCCCACTGGATTATGATCTGAGTAAATATGGACATTTTTAGATATGCAGTAAGTGTACTGAGAAAGATGATGAAATATTGTTGTGAATAGGACATTTTGAAGAAAAATGATCTAATTTCAAACGAAATTGATAGCTTCTTATATTTTGTGTGTGTTGTACATATACATGTTATTAATTGTGTCAACTTTAGTAAACACTTCTTTCTTTTCATAGCTGGTTCTAAAATATTGGTGAAAGACCCTAGGCCTGCGCTAGGAACACCCAGTCCAAAGCTAAGTGGTCAGTAATTTATTTTGTTTTTCTAGAAGTAATGATTTTGAGAATTGATCTTCTATATTCTTGACTATTTACTTGGAAAAGCTCATTTAGTATGGGCAAGCTATGCATTTAACTATGTTGAATTTAATGACTTAGAATACTAGATTTTGAATTCAATATAGTGCTGTACTGAGGTATGTTACGTTAATGTACATTGATGTTCCAATGTTTATTATCCATAGTTTGATGATCAATCTTTACATTTATAGTTACGATCTCTTCGTTCATTGAAAATAAAGTTTTTTAAAAAAATTTATTTGTTTCTTTTTTGCAGTAGTTACTTAGAACTTTTGGCCATTCTTTTAAGATCAGGACACAATACATTAACTATTGTTTACCTGAATTACTATATTCTGAACTTTGTTTTATTTTTAAAAATAGTAAGAAGATTGCTTCGAACACTGCCTTTATTAATATCTATTTCCATTGCATTAAAAATTTGTAAAAGTTACAGATCACTCTAGTGTTTTTCCCCTGAGTATTTTTAATGACAACTACATGATGGAAAATTAGTTCTAAATATTAAAATAAAAATAGTGTTTGAAAATGTATGTAAATATGTTTTAACAAGAAAATTTCCTGGTCAAGGAGATTAGGGGACCTCAGAGGAAAGGGATGAATGAACTGCAGTGCGTCTAAGGAGAGTCACCCAGAGAAAAACATTCTCTCAGGCTTTCACAGAAAGCAAAATGGCCAAGCAATGGCCGTGACTCGTCCTGAAGGCTGACACTAACAACAGTTCTACAAAGTACTGTCTATGGTCTCAAATTT